>VZTI01003648.1:926963-968320 GCA_013397865.1 Struthidea cinerea | reverse complement strand
AACTTATATAATTATATTTTTTATAACTTAGCAATGTGAACGTAGCGATTGCAATCGGTGCCCCAGGGGCTGCTGCAGGATGGGTGCGGAGACATCAGGTCTGCACAACGGGTGTGATGCCAGCAGTTTTGTCTCTGGCATTTTGTGGGGATAATTTAGTGTTTGGATGGTCCAACAGTATTTCTGTGTTCATGGCAGTTTTGATGAATTGCTTTGGTTTAAAAAAAAAAAAAAGTCTAATGTTGCCTGGGAAGACGCTTGAGAAAGGAAAATATTTGTTTCTTCAGCCAGATACTGTGTATTAAAATGTTTTTGAAGTGACTGAAGACGTGAAAATGAAGTGAACATTTTATTTTGAGCGAGAAACCTTTTCATCTACCCAGAGCATACAGAGATGTATATGTGTGCATATATATTTATGTCCATTTATTGCATTCCCTTTTTCTGAACACCAGATAAACCCCAAGCCCTGCTGTTCGGTGCAGGTGACCAACTGGAAAATCAGATCCATTCGGAGTTCAGGCCCGTGCTCATCCTCCATGCTGACCAACAAACCACCAAGAAAGAGAGTTTGCTGCCTGCTTCCTGGGCATGGCAGAAGCAAGCAGGTCTTTGCTAGCACCCAGCAGTCCCTGAGCTGTGCGATTGGAGCTGTGATGTGTTTGCTGCTGGAGCACAACCGGCAGGAGCCTGTCGCTGTTACGTCTGAGGTGCATAAAGAAAACGACACAGAGTCCAGGCTCACGAACAGTGGAAGCCGAAGCTTCTTCTTTAATAATTTTCTGACTACTATATAGGATAGATGGCAAAAAGTGTGTTGAGTGGCAATGGGTAATTGGTTCCTCGGCCATCCACCCCTTGAGAGGATTGGCCAAGTCTTAAGATACCTATTCCAAAATATTTTCAGAGTCAAAGCCATAACAATCTTGCAAAACAGCCTGCGGGTGCAAGAAGTTTATGGAACTGTGACCTTGTTTAAAATAGTTTACATAGGAAAGACAGTCTGCTCACAGAATATTGAGAAAAGGCTGAAGAATTTCTCTGCTTCCGGCTTTTTAGCACCTACAGGAGCCGGACCTCTGTGATGGATTTGCTCCCACTGCTGTTAGTGGTGGGAGTGACCCCAGGGAGTGGTGATGCAGGAAGCCTCCGAGTGTATTATTTGGACATTTTATGTTGAAAAGTGTCCTGCAGGTTTTCCGTAAGCCAAAACCACCCGCTGATGGATGGTTTTCAAGGCTGCCAAAACCACGCTGGAGATCACCAAGCGCTGAGTGCAGAGGGTGCCTGTTCCGCGGTGCGGCAAGATGCAGCCCATGCAGCTTTCCTCCTGGGTTCGCTGGGGAGGAAATTCAGCTCCACGGTATCCCTGCCTGCCTTCCCAGCCTTAGACTTTTCATTCCAAGGTGATCACACAGCTGGAAAACGGACGTGGATTGCATTGCCAGCTCTGAATCCCAGCTCTGGAGTTTTTTGGGGTCTCCAAAGTGAGGCTGCAGGACTCGCTGGTTTAGGGCAACTCATCGTTCCCATCCATCAGCATCATTATTGCCTTGACACTGAAATCTCTCCTGGGTGCCCTGTCCTTCAGCCATGGCAGGTGAGGATGTGTGCATGGCAAGGCACACATTGGCAAGCACTGGCACCCAGGGAAGTGGTGAATCACCATCCTAGGACGGATTTTGAAAACCTTGTATAAATGGCACCTGGGGACATGGTTTAGTGGTGGGCTTGGCAGTGCTAAATTAACGGTTGGACCTTGATCTGAGAGGTCTTTTCCAACCCAAATGATTCGAGGGTTCTCAGACCCCATGGTGTGTGCCTTGCTTTTGCTTTGCTTTGTGATTCAGCAAGAAACTCTTGTGATTTTCCTGTCCCACTGGAAAGAACTTGCGTTGCAACAGCTGCTAACGAAGAAATAGCGGAAATAATTGGGTCAGCTCCTCAGCAGCTGAAACTGCTGAAAATTTGGTGTCACAAGACACTGGTCTGCACCAGTAGGATCCTCCTGAGCAGATGCAGAGATGCAGCACGTCCTGCAGCCCAGTTCCCTCCTGCAGCTTTCTGAGGGGAAACAGCACTGGCACCCCATTATTACTGATCTGCTGATGCGTAATTTGTCTGTTTAAAAAGGTTTCCATTGCATTAATTCCATGGGCAGAGTGAAGGTCCTTGCTACGTGCAAGCAAATGAAGCCCTCTCCCTCATCAACTCCTCCTGCGCCCTCTGCTTAACTGCAATCCTTATCACCCCTCTAAACACAGCCTGTTGCAGGATTTTGGGGAAATTAAAGGAGGTAGAGGTGCTTAGAGGAGCAAACCATCCACTGGAACAGTGGTTGCTTGAAGGCCAGATCCTTTGGACTCATGGTGCCGGAGCTGAGGACCAGTGAGGAAACCTGCACCATGCCAGAGAAACACAACTGAGTGTTTCCATTTCCATTCCATGCTGTCACCAAGCTGCCCTCAGAGAGGGAATGATTTCCAGCCTGCTGACCAATGACATGTTTAAGGATGAAATGCTTTGATGCTTTTACCAGTTTTCCCTAACTCTATGCAGAACAAGAAATCTACAGCTCTCCCAAGTGACTGAAAATTCTGCCAGTTTAAAAATTCACGCACACCTCTGTCATTGCAACCTACATTGTCTTGCTTTCATTGCATGTTCTTTTACTGAATTGCCATGGAATGTATCAATAGCCTCTATAAACTCCCACAGGAAAGTGAGCAGTAGCTTAGTGCAGAGATTTTGGGGGGAATCTCCTTTTATTTTCACATTAAGAGCCTGGACCCAGCCTGTCTGGCTTCACATCGCTTCAACAGGTGCCTCCTGCCCACTCCCCTGCGAAGTCTGGGAATCACCAGGTTAAGTCTTATTTTAGCAAGGGTGCCAGCTCTAATCTGAGCCTATCCCAGCATTTTAAAGAGCACGTTTTGGTCCTGTCTTCATTTATATATATATATCTATATTTACAGGTACGCTATCAGCTCCCCATTCAAACCATTTTTAACCACACGCCACAGAATACTTGCTCAGTGCAAAATCTGCTTCTGCGACTGGCTTGCAAAGGTGGGCACCCAATTTCATACTGAAGAGCGAGGTGGGTGCCCGATTTCATAATGGAAGCTGTTGGCAGTGAGCTTGGCATGGCCGCTGCCTGTCCCTCTCCACTGTTACCAGCCCCAGCGCTCCGTGGGCGACGCTGGGATGCAGCACAGGCTGCGAACGCGCGGTGTGCCACAGCACGGCTCACGCTTAAAGGCTTTCCTCTGTTCTCCAACACAGATCTAAAGACCTGTAAACACCCAGAGTGCCCAGTGTCCTGCAGGAAGGCGACCCGTTCCCCTCTGGGTCCGTATGTAACACCCTGGTGCAGCGGTGCCTGAAATCCCAGCTCCTCGTGGGATTTGCTGCCTGCTAACACTGAGCTCTTCCAGGCCAACTTGTGAGGCTGGACGTGTAGGTGCTAAAAAGCTAGAAGTGGAGAAATTCTTCAGCCTTTTCTCAATATTCTGTGAGCAGACTGCCTTTCCTATCTAAACTATTTTAAACAAGGTCACAGTTCCATAAACTTCTTGCACCCGCAGGCTGTTTTGCAAGATTGTGATGGCTTTGACTTTGAAAATATTATGGAATAGGTATCTTAAAACTTGGCCAATCCTCTCAAGGGGTGGATGGCCGAGGAACCAATTCCCTATTGCCGTTCAACACACTTTTGCCATCTATCCTATAAAAGTAGTCAGAAAATTATTAAAGTGCTTCCACTTGTTCACACGCCTGGACTCTGTGTCGTTTTCTTTATGCGTCTCGGACGTAACAGCGACATGGACGTGTGTTCTGAGTGGTGACAGGTGAGTATTTGGTAGCCTGGCCCTTTGAGCACCAAGATTTGATGTCTGCTGGAGATGGCCTCGGCTGCCCTGCTGCCGGGACAGCCCTGTCCTTCGGGGCTTCCTGCCCGTGAAGAGTCCTCACATCCTGCACTTTGCACCATGTATTTATTCACACTGAGCTGTGAAATAATTCCCCCCTCGGCAGGCCTGCACGTTGCAGAAGGGTTTATTTCATCCACCTGGGAGCTAAAGGAGCTTTACCAGAGAGAGCTGGGCATGGGATAGCTCCTGCTGCTGTTCTCACTGGCACACCCATTTGCCCACAACGATGCTCCTGGGGTCATCACTCCTGCCCTGTGCCTGGGGAGAGTTTAACTTTCTGATTTTTGGATGAGGACAGACCTTTCAAGAGGCTACCCTCCAGTGCTAAAGCTCTGCACTGTGTTCCCAAGCCCTGTCATGGCCATTGTCCCTGCCCCAGCAGCTCCTGGAGCTCCACTGGAGATGCTTAGAAGCTGTAAACGAGAAATTAACTGCAATTACGGAGCATCGCGGGGCATAAATACCCTCTAAATCCTCTTTAATTACATGGTAGCACTTAATTACATGGCAACTAGAATGTAAGCACAAAAATAAATATGATTTCAGTTTTATCTTCAGCAGAGGCACTGGTAATTAATTTTGGAGGGTCGTGTAGGACCTGCACGGTGTGGACTCCACTAATACAGTACTGCAAAGGTGCTGCTGCCCAGGACAGACAGACCTCCCTTCTTCTCCCTCTCCAACAGCCACGACTTTGTCACCTCTTCCCATTCCCCACTCAGTGTCATCCCTCTGTCTGTCTGTCTGTCTGTCTGCGTGCTGATGCACAGACAGACTTGCAGATGCCAGGATACGGCAGGACCGGTCAGTGTGGCGTCCACTCATCCTCCTGCACGGAGAAAACCAGGCGTGAGAGCCTCCGTGGTTCGTTCATCCCACCTCGGTTACGCTGTGAACTCCCAGCCATCGGGATTTGGATCACTCTCAGCCACGGGCACGCGGCTTCTTTCCCCATTTGCTGCCAGCATTCCGCTCGGACGCCGGCAGCGAGGCCTCGTGCTCATCGGGCTGGTGCTTGGCTGTCTCGTTGCATCAGAGTCTGCAAATCAATCCAGACCTCCTCGGGGCCGAGCTGAAGCAGATGCAAACCCAGCCTGGGATGCTCCTTGGCCAAAGCACTGCCACCCATTACCCCCAGCATCTGCCTTGATGAACATGAAGGAGCGTGCAACGAAGCACGAAGTCACGCTGAAGAACTTGGATGCACCTTAACCTCTGCCACCCTCTGCAAGCACCCGGACCACATTTAAATGGAGAACAGTGCTGTGGACCAGCAGAGGAAAATCCCTACCATTTCCCTGGTTTTTTTATCCCTAATTAGTGGATTGCAGCATTTTCCCATGGGAACTCTGAGCAGAAGCACACAGGAACTCAGCTTGCTTTCAGTAAAAGCAAACCCACCTGCTGAAATCAAATGAGCACAGTTTTTAACTTGTCCTTCTGTTTGCCAAGTCATTTATACCCTCACCCAAATTTAGGGGGATGGAAAAGGAATGCTCATCTGGTGCATTTTTGCATTAATTTTCCCCTCCCATGTAATTTTACACCACAGAGATGAAGCAGAGCTGATGTGATCCCAGCTGAGTGTGCTGTGACTTTCCCCCACCTGCTTTGTAAACCCCCATACTGGAAAAAATTCAGATTTTTCCTTTCTTTTGAACGTATTACTCAAACTAAACAGCACGTTACAGCTGATTTACATGCACATGCAACCTGGCAGGTAGCAGCAGGGATCGTGCTGTTTGAACCTTCCAATAATTGATATTTCCTACTCGCCTTCCCATTGTAATTTCCCTGGAATATGAAGAGCAGCAGCAGATACCTGTGCAACAGATTTGAGGCTGGAACAAAGCTGCCACGGTGGAGCTGGCTGGAGGGTGATTCTCCTTGGGCAAAGCCTGTACCAGGTCCCTTTTGGGGGACCTGCAGGGTCTCCTCAGGATGGGAACAACCTTTGCTCATTGACCACAAGGAGCCTGCACAGATTTTTCTATCGTGTCCCATTGAAAAGGCAACCGAAGAGAGCATGAGCAAGCTGGGGCAGAGAAATCAATCACAGTCCTGCTGCAGAGACTTCCTTTGATAAATAATGCATATAGAGTTTACAGTAATAACCACTTTTTCCCCACCCAGGCAGCTGGGCTGGGTTTCCTCTTCCCAGGCAGCCTGACAGACTCTCTTCTGCCAGACAGGTTAATCTGGGGCTTTCCTCACCTCTGGCCAGCCACACGTGTGGGTGTGGAGAGGAGGTGGCATTCCCAGGCACGGCAGGAGGGAAAGCAAGGCGCTGGGGGTGCGGCGTCTGGGAGATCTGCTGGGGTTAATGCGTGCCATGGACGCGTGGCTGAGAGGAGGTGGCTCTGCACGTGGTGGGCACCAGCTGCCCCAACACCAGCACGCTGCACCCTGAACTGCCCGCCAGCCCTGGTCCATCCCAATGCTGGGAGGTGGTTTCCCCATCCCAGGAGCAAGGCCCTCATCCCACCACTGAAAATACTTTTTTTGGCTTCAAGCATGCTTTCCAAAGAGTACCCTCCCACAGGGGGGTCCTTTCAGGAAAGATGGGACCTTAGAGGTGACCAGCTGAATCACCTCTGGTTATCCTTGTGGAGCGCTGGAGCAGGGATTATCCTTTGTGATCCCGTGCAGCTGGCACAACAACATGAAGTGAGGCGTTCCCATCACCTTCCCTGCCCGATTTTCCCCCCCTTTGACCCTAACAGCCATCACGACAGGACAATCCACACTCTGGGCTAGCCCTTGTCCTGCCTCTTGTGACATCTCAAGATATGGAGATGGGAAAATGGGGGCTGAAAGTGGGTCTCTTTAGGAAGCAAGAAAAGGGAGGAATTTCCTCTTGCCGCTCTCGTTTTTGGGTTTCTGAAGAACAGCAAGAGGGGATAGGGGAGGAGAGAGGAGGACTGTGACCACTCCTGAGCCTCAAAGATCCTCGTGACTCAAGGATTTCCTAACCTGCAAGAGCCTGCCTGGCTTGAGGTAGCGAGAGGGGCTCACAGGTGTAGGACAGAGCTGGGCTGGGCTTTTATGATGGGGGTGGTGTACAATAAGTCATGCTGTGGGTGTGCAGTCCAAATCCCAGATTTCCGGAGGTTATGTCCTCCTGCCAGCTGGGACAGTCTCCATGGACATGTCTGGATCTGAGGAGCTGGCTGGGCACCTGCACAGAGCCTCTGGTGCCACTAGAAGAATATAAAATGGCTTTAATCAAGGCACACCAGAGAAAATACTCTTTAGTCATTTTTATAGCAGGCCTTGAAGGCTTCGACCGGTGTGATTTGGTTAAAAATAGATTTGTTTCTGTTGGACTTTGGCAGAAAACCTGGGCTACCACATCAGTGAAGGTAAGTGGGAAAACCTGTATCTCTCTCCCCATTTTCCATCCCCATGGAAGAGCTGGAAATAGCCTCAGCACTTTTACTGCAGAGATAAACAAGATCCTTGGGAGGCAGAATAGCTGCAGTCAATGTGGGCTTGTACCAGCTAAAGACTGGAGTCAGGTTGGGGTTTTATTGCCCTATAATAGGCAAGTACCTCATCATGGAGTGGATATAAATGCACAAGGTAATTTCAGGGAGCCGGTGCGGGGTGTGAGAGCTTGGAAGCCAGCCCACTGCTTTGCCATGTATTTTAAGTGAGAGCTTGGCTTTGCTCCCTTTAGTTCTCCAGCTGGTATTGTAAGTGTTGGGGTTAGTTCACCAGCAAACACTTAAAATCAATTTTAAGGCTGTTTTTATGCTGAAGAGCTCTGCGGAGATCTAAGACTCGGGATGAAGGGGACCTCTTAAGTCCTGTGACAGACAGGGATGTCAGTCCTTTCAGGAACGGGTCAAAACTCATCTCTCTGTGGTCCCCAAATGTGTGTCCTAGAATTCTGGCTCAGCACTTTGCATTTCCAAGACTTTTATAATTTCTAAGGCAGAATTAACCAGAGTCAGTTGAAGCACGCTTTCTTGCCTGCCTTTGCTGTCCTCCTTCACTTCTGATGAAAGCAATAGATAAATAATGACAAAGAGCACGCCGTGGCCATTTGAGCAGGGCTTGCTGAACTGAGAAATGAGATGTCTTGGGCAGCAATTGCAGCAGTGGAAACAGCCGAAAATATCTGCAGTGTTGGGAGCGCAGCAATTTAAAATTGAGGAATTACTGGCTGCATCCTACTCCCACGGAAAGCGAGGAGCAAACGCCCCTTGATGCCTGCTGGGAGTGGGACAAACTCAACCTGCTAAGTGAGGTGGACTTGGACTGCTTCTCACACCCCCGAAACAGAGCAAACAGGAGAGTGTTCCGGGAGGTTTCATCCAGAGGGAGCTGGACGGGCTCAAGGAATGGGCCCACGGGAGCCTCATGGGGTTCAACAAAGTCAAGAGGAGCAAGGCCTTGCACCTGGGTTGGGGCAATCCCTGCTATCAACACGGGTTGAGGGAAGAAGGGATAGAGAGCAACCCTGAGAAGTCCTTGGGAGTAATGGCAGATGAGTGGCTGGGCATAAGCTGCCAGTGTGTGCTCACAGCCCCGAAAGTGACTCTCGTCCGGGGTGGGCAGTGTGGGCAGCGGGTCAAGGAGGTGATGCCCCCTCTCTAGTCGAGATCTCACCCCTGGAGTGCTGCATCTGTTCCGGGTGTCCTCAGCACAGGAAAGACAACCTGCTGGAGCAGGGCCAGAGGAGGCCATCAGAAAGCTCTGAGGGCTGGAGCATCTCTGCTGTGCAGACAGGCTGGGAGAGCTGGGGGTGGCCAGTCTGGAGAAGAGAAGGCTCCGGGGAGACCTTGGAGCACCTTCCTTTAAGCATAGCTTAAAGGGGCTTGAAGAGAGCTGGAAAGGGACTTTGGACAAGAGCCTGGAGTGTCAGGACAAGGGGGAACGGTTTCGAACGACACGAGCAGTTTCCTGTGAAAAGCTGAAATAACAGCCCACAGAACAGTACCACGAGCTGGGGGAAGTTTAATTCTGTGCTGCTGTCAGAGACCGAAATGGTTCACGCCTTAAACATCGTCATGAAGGAGTTTTGGCCATTATGGCAAACACTGTATGAAGAAGCTACAACCACAGAAGGCTCCCTGCAGATGCCTGGCTGGAACCTTGGACTGTGGGTTACGCTGCCTAGATAAGACACAGGAGGTACCTGGGCATTCCCACCTGGCCTGAGATATACTAACCCCTCGGATTCTGTGCTTTCTGGGGCACCCTCACCCCCAGAAGACCAGCTGGAGAGGATCATCGGCACGCCAGTGGGAGCCACGGAGTTGTGACATCTTCTTTATTCTGTCTCTGTCACTCTCTTTCTGTCGCCCCACCTCTTTCCTATTTCTTACTCTCTCTCTCTCTCATGTTTACTATCATATAAAATCCATACTATTGACTTTGGCATATGGTCTCGTTTGCACCTTAATTCGGGCACAGGCATTTCTAAGAACTTTAAAAATTGGACCGTAACAGCTGCCAATCTAATTCCCCATTCTAGACAGATATTTTAGAACTCGAAGTCCTCTTACATTGGTGGGATTTTCTGTGCAGCACTTTTCTTTCTCAAAGCCCAAAATATTCTACTAAAATGCACATGAGAAAGGGAAACAGAAGCCTTGTAAGAGACCCCTCAGACACGTGCTTGGCTGGGAGGGTGACACGCATGACTCCACTGCCCAAATTGTGGAAAAAATTTAATTTTACATCCTGGTCTGAAATTTGGGTGGGTTCTCTTCCTATCTTGGCTGCCCTTGCCATGTCCAGTGTGGTGTTCAGCTGCTCTGTAGGAGATACAGCTGGGCTGTGATGTCTCTGATTCCTTGTCTTCTTTTTTAAGTGCAGTAAGCGGAAAAAATGTTCTTTCAATGCAAGCCTTGGCTGGAAGATCAACAGCAGTTTGACATGCCTTTTTTTTTTTCCCCCCCTAATATTCAGCTTTGTAGGGCCTGGGGAGTACGTGGAGGAAAACTTCCTTTTCACGCAGCACGTGGACATGACGAGTTCTGCTGCCTGGTTCTGGGCTTTTATCACAAACTGCCTCCCCAGCCACTGGAGCCAAAACCCTGTGGCCAGGGGCAGGCAGCAAGCCAGGACTGCCTGTACTCATCCAGACCTCTTCTGCCCAAGGAGATGGACACCCTAAAGCTAAAGGTGTTCAGCCTGCAGTGTCCTGCTGTGCCTCACAGAGGGTCTTGCACTCGTCGGTGCTTGTACAGTGCTGCAGGATGCTCTGGCAGAAGATTTCCTGGCTGTAAGTCATTATAATAACTTTCATACATGATTTTGTTTCCTGGCAGAGAATTGAGTCTGCTAGACACAGGCCAGCCTTGGCTGCTCTGGGGAAACTAAAGAAACTCCAAGCATTGCTAATACCTATTTTGAAATTCCACCTTCTTCTCCCTGTGCTTCTCCTTTCTAAAACTGCTGCAGCTCTGCCAGGTGAGATGGCTGATTAGAGGGGTGGTGCCAGCCACAGCTAATTGGGCTGTGGATCAACTCCTCTAAGCCTATGTGCCTCCACTGATGTCTGTGCTCATTTATGTCCACTGGGATAGGGCAGGAGCAGAGGATTGTGGTGAAGGAGGGGTTGGTGATGTTCTGCACAGGCAGGGTGAGGAGAGGAAAGGGGGCTGTTTGTTGGGTTTGGGCTTTTTTTTTTTTTTGTGCTTCAGGAGGAACATCTCAAGTTTGGTGTGGTGCCCGTGGGAAGCTGTCTTTCATACTGGGAATAAAAAATGCCAGAGGACTCACTGGGGATGCTTCTGTCTCATTCCAGTGTGTGCATTAGCATGCCATTGGCGTGCTGCCTTCCTGGGAGTCACAGAGGAGGAAATGCATCAATCTTCTATGGCCAGGGTCCTGTGCTCTGCAGCTCAGGTGTGCTTCTTGCGTTGATTTTCTGCTGTCTCATTTTCTACAATGCTCTGCCGTCTTCTGTATCTCACATTTATACAAAATATCAACGTATATGTTCTCTATTTTTTTTAATGTGTGGTCAACCCCTGATCTATGCAAAGCCAGGGTCACAGAAGGACACAGCAGTTAATCATAAAGACAGCCACACGTTTGGAGAAGATTCAAGTATTGTCTTTAAATCTTCACGCCCTGAGAAAAATGACATTTGAAAACCAGCATCCAGCCTTAAAGCCTCTCACAGCTGGCTGTCAAGAGCACGGATGGGAGAATGCAGGGAGGGAAGGTCTTATCACATCATTCATCTCCCCCCCTCCACATTTCCCCACCAGTGGGTTGGAGGGGGCTTGTTTCACGCCAGGATTCATGGTGTGCCCAGCCAATGCTGTCTCTGAGCTGGTTTCTTATCTCCTCTGAGCCGCTTGTGCAGCTCTGAGCGTGCCACTGCCTGTCACCAGCTCTCCTATCCCTCCAGGGTGACCTGAGAGCCTTCCTGTCTCCCCACCACCCAGACACAGGTGCTTCGGCGCGCACAGACTTTGACTTGGTCTGAACAAAATGTAGAGGAACAGCTGAAGGCAGTAAAATGCTTCCTGTTTGCCGAAGTCAGGAGGCAACAGCACTGTCCCCACCGAGGGGTTCTGCAGAAACTTCTGCCCTGAGCACATCACCCAGATGTCCTAGAGATTTTCCTGGGTGTATTTCCTGGACTGTTGCCCTGGGAAGTGATGAGCGTGGCTGTAAAAGGTGGAAGGAGGATCTCCAGATAACAAGCCGTCATCTCTCCCGTGTCTCCAAAGCCTCTGTGTGTGCCTCAGCCATAAATCAGTTTCCAGGCTTCTTCAGAATTGGATTCATACCACCAAAGCCTCAGGTCTGGAGAGCTCCATGGGAAGCAGTGCATCCGGACGAGGAGAAGCTGCTGGGCACTGAGACACGGCACTGCTTCCCCTGAGCTGCCACGGTCGCTCTCCCTCAGCTGATTTAAAGCTCAGTCAGCAGCTCAACAAAACCCTGTTTATCCTTGCTGGATGTCATGTTTTGCATTTGTGCTGTACTTAAGCCACAGGATAACGCTCCTGTGTATGGTTATAACAGGACAGAGCCCCCACTGAAGCACCTGCCTTTCCCAGGAGCTTAAGCAATACCTTTCAACGAGCACTCCAGTGACCTTTGAATTCCCATGGAGCTCTCCAGGCTCTGGTGGTATGAATCCAGTTCTGAAAAAGCCTGGAAACTGATTTATGGCTGAGACACACAGAGGCTTTGGAGACAAGGGAGAGATGACTGCTTGTTACCTGGAAGTGCTTTGCTGTTGGACCACAGCCACGGGTGCACCCGTGGTGGGCCCATCCATCCTGCAGCAGACATGCTCCTGGGCTCACCAGGCCCTTCCTTCCACAGGAAAATGCAACTTTGAGCTTAAAAATACGGGGATTTGCTAGTTTGGGGAGCCCAAAATGTTGAGGTAAACAAGTGTTGGTGCCAATGGGATCCATCCATCCAACAACTGTGGTGGTTCTGCTGCGTTCACACAGCTCCAGCTGTCTACTCAGGCCTGTACTAAAGATCTTGTCAGCACAGGATCTTCAAAGAATCATAGAACAGTCTGGGCTGAAAGAGACCTTACAGCATATCTGATCCAACCCTCCTGCCACGGGCAGGGACACCTTCCACTGGACCACGCTGCTCAGAGCCCTGGCCAACCTGGCCTTGGACATTTCTAGGGATGGCACATCCACAGCTTCTCTGGGCAGCCTGTGCCAGTGCCTCTCCACCCTGATTGTGAAAAAACTTCTTCCTCATAGCTACTCTAGGTTGGGGTTTTTTTTGGGGGGGGGATAGATGATGGAAACTTGCCTGCATTTCACGTCAGCCTTCCTGGGCACATGAAAAATTACTTTTTTTTTATTTGCTGTGACAGCAGGAACTTAAATCAAATCTTAAATAGCCATAAAACGGTATTAGTTGTGGAAGTCCCTGCTTCCTGGGGCTGGGAGAAAGTACCATGGCTGCTGGAAGGGACCAACATGAGCAGCAGCTCTGTGAGCCCTGCCGAGTGCTGCCCATGGCAGTGGAGCATCCTGTGAGTGCTGCTCCAGCTCCTGGCTTCAGGCTGGGTCTGCCTGCTGGAGTGCTCTGTGGGCTGGCAAAGGCAGAATGAGGCACATCCGATCAGCTCACAAACTTGTAAGGAGTTAAACTTTGCACAGTTTTGGCTGGGAAATGGCCCTGAAGCTTGAATATTTCTTTTAAAGGAAATCTCTTGAGCCATGTTTCGGTGTAACTTGTTTTCTGGGTAACCTTACGCTAAGGGGAGGGAGGAGAAATTACTGCAAGGCCACGTTTTGGTGGGTCTTGGCTTCCTGTTGCCAAATCTGGCTGAAGCGCTGATGCTCAGAAAGCAGAGCGACCTTTGTGGAGAGCCAGATGCTGCCCGTGAGCTGAGCGTGCCAGGGGAGGATAAATTTCCCAAATATACTGCTCCAGAGAGCGCGACCAAGCCTGCGAGGAGGCAGCGCCAGCACAAAGCCTCAGCGGCGCCGGTGAGGATTTACAGCCTGGTGATCACAGCCTTATGCACTGGCTACCTGGGGCTTGGCACGGCCTTTTGGATGTCTGCCCGGCTGAGTTTTATCTTTCCTCCCTAAAAATGAGGGAGGGAGACGGCATCCCCTCTGCTGCGGGAGGCAGCCGCCTCTGCTGCACGCCCGGCACACTGAGTCCAGAGCTGTGCTTCCAACCTCCTGGGCTTTGCCATCTCCTCTCCCCTTAATCCCAGTTGTCTCCTGGGGGGCTCTGGAACAGAGCTGAGGCTAAGAATACTTCTTCCCTTTCTGATTTTATTTTTAGACCCAGCCCTGAGGGTGCAGTGTCGGAGCTGCTGCTGTTTGCCTGAGGGCTGGCTCAGACCG
This sequence comes from Struthidea cinerea, assembly GCA_013397865.1. Lineage (NCBI taxonomy): Eukaryota > Metazoa > Chordata > Aves > Passeriformes > Corcoracidae > Struthidea > Struthidea cinerea. The sequence continues at coordinate 954,573 of VZTI01003648.1, read as the reverse complement.
AGCTGAAGCCCAGGTGAAAGAGCTCAGGTATCCACTTCAGGTGTTCATCTGCCACGGGAAATGATGTCCTGGCCCTGGGCTCGCCAGCAGCGTTTGGAGAAGACAGCCTCCTTCCCAGCTGTGCCCAGAGCACAACCAGGTGGTGACAGGGCCCCCGTGTGCCACTGCTTCTGCACCACGTGGGGAAAATCTGATCCCCTGGAGACAGGGATGGCCGAGGGCGGCATGGATGTCTTGACTGCACCAAAACCAGCTTCTGTGGGGTCTCCACCCAGCTCCCGTGCACCCCTGGCTGCACTGCTTGGGGCTGCAGGCTGGTCAAGGTGATAGCTGGGAGGATGTCAGGATCTCTCTGCAGCATCTGCTCTTTGTTTTTAAGTGAGGAGGCTGCCCAGCTTTCCTGCCGCTGAGCAGCTCCAAGCCAGAGATGTCAAACCCAAGAGCCAAGCGTCCCCCAAGGTGTGCCACCACGCTGCTCTTTTTTAGGGGACCTGTGATGCTGCAGGAACTTGAAAGGCAGCCCCGTCTCTGCAGGATGCCTCCTTCGTATCAGAGAACCCCCTTCCTCTTCCTCCTCTTCCTCCTAGGATTAAGGATGAGGAGGATGAGATGGTTTTACTCCCATTTTTGAAACGGATACCGGTGAAGTTTTGCCCAGTTCTCACTTACTGGCTACTTTATAAAGCACGCTGTACCCCTCACTCCTTGGACACCAAAGCAATGGCCATGGAAACCCCTACTCTGTTTGTCTGTCTGGCAAACCCTGAACTGGAAACTGAGCATTTGGGTTCACTCCAAAGCTGGGTCCCAGCGAGACCCGTGAGCTCTTGACTGTGACATCCCTGATTGTTATTCCAAACTAAATGACCACGGATGCCAGGAGTGGAGAGCCCAACGCTCAAATCCGCATTTAAACTAAGAAGTAAGAAGAAGCCATAACTTTGGGGAAATGTATCTTGAGTGTTGTTTCCTGGCCTTTTATACCCCCTTGAAAGCAATAGATCTTAACAGAAAACGGCTTTCTTGCTGGTTCTTGTGGTTCATACTCTGTGAAAGGGCAAGAGTAATTCTCCCTGCCCCAAGAAAACCTGCACGGGATGGTTAAAACCGCTGCCAGAAAGAGCTGTGAAGTCCTGCAGGTCCCAGGGTAATTCCATTAGCTGCACTGCTATTGCATCCTGCAGGAATTTCCCCCAGGGTGCGGCTTCTCAGGGAGCTTTAACCGTGTACACCAACACTCGGGCCTCTACAAAAGCCAGAATAACATCATTTCTTCTCCTGAATAAAGGGGATTTCACCTCCCTTTCTATTTTCTACTCTATCTCAGATGCACCCTGAGGTTATCCCCAGACGCTGCCGCCTTCACACACTTGGGTTTTCTACCCTCCTGCCACACTTCGAGGCTGTCTAATCCCCTGATGGCAGCAGGATGTGTCCCTGTGACACAAGTGGGAGAATGTGGATGATGCCAGCAGCAGCAGGAGCTGCTCCCATTGCTGCAGACACCCCCAGCACCTCTGGGTCCCAGCACAGCACCTCGCACACAAGCCTTGCACCCAGCACCCAGATTTGCACTCCTGGCTTACCACAGAGCCTGGAAGGGCTTTGGCTGATGCCTGGAGATTCTGAAGACAAAAGACTGGCAACTTGGGGAGAAGCAGGGGGCAGAGAGCAGTAGGAGAGCTCAGTTCTTGCTCCGTGGGGTTTCCCTTAGCTAGGAAGAAAAGTCCTGCTGAGTCTCCCTCTGCCAGCCAGCAGCAGGTCAGACTAGGTTTTTTTTTTCTCCCCAGCCTATGCTTTTGTTCTTTGTCTCTATCTTGCCATCCCTAAAGGGAAATCACAGCCACTCGTGCACAGACTGGTGGGAGCCCTCAACCCTGGGCATTTCTCAGGGTGGGTAATATTGCTGCAGCACTCACAGACTGGCTGAGCAGAGAGCTCTGTGGGAAAGCAGTCTCCAAACAGCTTAAATGCTTTATTCCAGGGCTGTTGGACCAGCCACTGATCCTTTCCAGCTCTGTGTCCTGGTGCCTTCCCATGCATTACCGTGGATTTTTCATATTTTTCTTCTCCGCTCTAGATTTTGTCAGGTTCTTCTCCTACATCAGGCAGTGTAAGCAGCTCTTTTTCGAAAAAACCAGCAAACATCCTGATCTATTTAAATCCTTGTGTAAACTCCTGCTGATCTCCCTGGCCTTCCCTGTACTGGAGAAAAGGGACGTTTTCCTGGCACAAACCTCCCAAGCAACAGCATGGGAAAGCTGACTATTGCAGTTCCTCTTCAAAGCTCCACTGCCTTCTGTGATTTCTGTTACCTGACAATGCTCACAAAGCTTCCAACTTGTTATTTAGCAGGGCTGGAGCTTCTGGTGATGACAAAAAAATGGGGAGGTTTTTCCACAAACCTCCTCGGGCAGCCACAGCAGGTTAGTCATTAAGGGCTCTGTGCACGAGTTCATCCTGAAGTCGAGCAGAGCTTCACTTCCAATTTCCCCTCCTATCCCTCACCCTTGTTCTGTTTTCCCTTTGGGAGACCTGTTGTAGTGAATTTTTTTATTCCCCCCTGTATCTAGCAGAGTTTGATTTGGCAACTGTCCAGGAGAGAAAGGACTTGCAATTGCTTTGTCCTTTGGTGATTTAGGTTATTGCGACTTCATGGTTCGCAGTTGGGAAAGCGATTAAGAGCAAAAAGTCCCATCTGTGACTGAAAATGGACTTCTAGTGATAAAAAATGTCCCTGGGTTATCTCTGAGGCTGGCGCAATCTCCAGCATTCTTCTTTTTCCATTTGTTTTTTTTTTTCACCCTTAATATTTTTTTTCCGTTTGGTCTTCTATTTATTTCCCAGGCCCTTTGCATTTGAGGGATATTTCTTCTCCCTTTCTGCTTGGATGTGTGCAGATGGTACTTTAAGGCCATTAAACCCTGTGTGCTGGAAACAGGGGCGAAATCCAAAGGTTTTGAGGAGCTCTGGGTCAAATGTGTTGAGAGGTGGCCGATGGAGACAGATTGAGCTGGGGACCAACTTGAGACACTTGATTTTTACAGGGTGTCCCTTCCATGGGGGAGGTCGGGATCACCTTAATAAGAAAAGGCCCCCGGTCGTGCTGACAGGCTGCCCAAGTAAGGAGGTGCCACTTATCCACAGGAGAACAGAAGAGGTGCCAACAAACGGCAGGAAAAAATGCGGTGGTGAGGTCAGGAAAGGGAGGAGAAAGCAGAAGAACAGGGTGATGTCTGAACACACCAAATGGAAAGGCTGATGTAGACACCTCCGTGCCTTGCTCAGACTGGGGCTTACGTAGCATTACGGGGATTTGGAAGGATGAACAGGAGCTGCTGGGGAAGTGAGGAATGAATGAAGGAGAGCAGTGCACCAAGAACGGGGTGTGTTTGTCCTGTAGGTTAGCAAGGGGCTGGGAACAGGCAGCTTCAATGCGGGCAACTCAAAAGGGGTGACACTGATGGGATGGACCTCACGTGAGCTAAAAGGAGGAGGCGGGGGGATGTGAGTGACTCTTAAAGCCCAGAGTACCTCCAGCTGAAATGGCATCTTAAACTCCACCGTGAGTGACAGAGCAGCAGAGAGCTGCTCAGTTCCCTGGGCGTGTCAGTGCAACATTTCCTCTCTGACGGTGACGGGGACTCCTGGAAAAGCTGCTGTTTTGAGCTCGATTTGGGATAATAGGGCCGAACTGGCTGAAAGAAGTGGAAGGTAATTTCAGGAAATAAGTCATGAAATAGCGGAGCCAAGAATGCCATGAGAAAGGGAGTGCAAACAGCAGAGTAAGGATAACGGGCTGCAAGAATCTCAGGCAATCAGGCAGCAAGCCCTGGGAAGGTAATCCAAGGGCTTCAGGAGCACAGGGAAGTTGGCCATTACTCGAAGTGACTGCGTTAGGGGCACCACAACAACCCATCCCAAGGAACAAGGGGAAGATGATGCAGAGGCTCGATGGACCTCAGACACAGAGAAGAGCTGCAGAAGAGGGGAGCTGGTGCCAGAGGCCTGGCAGCAGGGACCACGGAGCAGCGGCTGCGCAGCCACAAGCTGGAGACGTGGAGGGGCAGAACAAGCTCCAGCGGGCTGTCCATTTTAAGGCTGGGCAAAACCCTTTTGTAAATGCACAGGAAGGAGGAGAGCTGAGGGAAGCCCCAGAGTGCTGCTTGAATGAAGGGATTCGCTGTGGACTTCGCTTCAGCCTTCCCTTGCACCCAGCTAATTAGCACAGGATGATCAAACGGGGCAGGAGTCCAACCTGAACAGAGGGCAGAAGACCTGCCAGGGTATTTAGAGCAGTCAGGTGTGCTGGTGTTGGCAGGACCTGCTGAATTCCCCCTTGGATGTACTTCCAGAGGTAATCCAACCTTGGAAGTGTTCAGGTTTTTCCAGTACTGCAGGGCAGGGCAGGGCAGGCTGGGAGCTGCAGTGGGGCAACTTCAGGAGTTAGAGGCTTCACACCAGGGAGCAGTGCAAGAAGGTGTAATTAAGCAATAAATCTGTAAGAACCTGGAGGATAATGAGGTTAGAAAGTGACACCTGACATGGGTTTGTCAAGGGCGAGTGAAGTGAAACGAATGTAATTCCCTCCTCCGACAGGAGAGCCAGGCTCATGGATGGGGGCGTGGGGCTGGATGGGATAGGGCTTGGCTGGCGGAGTGTGGCAAGCAGCCTTGGGGGGGTGACCTGCTCTGCCGGGGTGTCTGGGGACCTGAGCTGAGCTGTAGGGGGAGGTGAGGAGCTGGCTCATCACACAGGATTTAAAACAACCCCCTCGATGCGTGATGCCACCGACGGCTTTCTGAACTGTCCCCCTATGGCACTTAGTGCCTGTGCTGCTGTGACACGATGTGCTCGCCCGTGTGTCCAGCTCTGCCCTTCCTAATTCTTGCCTGTGGTCATCAGGCAGTGCCTGGCACCATCAGCTCTGCTGCACTGGCTCTCCATCCCCGTCTTTGTGGTGGGCTGCCCTCACTGGGGGCAAGAGGCCATCAGCAGCTGCTTTCCCCCCCGCCACCCCATCCCTGTCTCCTCGGTTCAAGACTCTGAAGGGCAACCCGGCCCTTAAGCAAACATTGCAGGACTTGCCCAGGTCGTTTGTCACAGTGCTTCTTACTGTCTCCTCTGCTTTGTGCCTCACGCCGCAGCACAGCATCCCTCCTCCCCGGGATCTGCACCTCCGCCTGGCGTCTCCAGGGACCCTGCTCCTGCCGCGCTCATGGCATGCCTACATTTGTCTTAGGGATTGACCCTTCAGTTATTATGAGCCTCGTGGTCACCTCCAGCACTGCCTGTCATGGTGAATCAGAAATGGAATCTTCTCTGCATCACAGTCCTGGTTAAACCGACCATCCCCTTCTACCTGCTGCAGTCATCGCCTCATTATAACTCCATTACCTTTAACAACAACCCCATTACCATCCATTATCTTTCTTATCATCTCCTTTACAAGGCTGTTATTTGCACCTCCTCCTTTACAGCCATCCCCTCTTCAATTACGATTCCATTATCTTTATTACCACCCCATTACAGTCATAATTATTCCCATTACAATTTTGAAAACTGCATCTCCGTCCAGACAAGTCGGTGTCTCCATCAGCCCTATCACCAGCTTCTCCTGCTCCATGTTCCTCATTGCTTTCCTCCACCTTCCCTGCATTCCTAACTATCCCCATACCAATGGTTGTATTCTAATTATTTTTCATTATGGTTTTATAGTCTTTTGCTGCTATTGCTTCCTTTATCAGCCATTTTCATCTCCCTGGGAGCTGCAGTGGGTACTGGGGTGGGAGCTGAGACTCAGGTCGGTGATATTACGCTGATCTGCACCAGCCCTGAGCAGGTAATTACAGCCCATCCCTGTCCTCCTGTGCAATTCCAGCACTTAATCCCCACTGCAGCCCTAATTACTGATGTTTTCTTGCTCTTATCCTTCAGCTCATCTCCGTCGCAGCTTCCCAGGCACGACCACCTCCTCCAGCCAGTGGTGCCCTCCTGCCTGGGCAGAGGAGCATCCCTGACCCTACCCGACTGTCCATACCTGGAGCTGGACAACAGCTCTAGGGACCTTCTGCCCTTTTAAATTAAAAGGATATCTGTGTGAGATTGGCAAAAGTGGTTTTGTCGCAAGGATTCATAAACTCTCATGGTACGACACCAAGCATCACATCCCAGAGAGGCTGGGGAGCCTCTTTCCCTGGAGAAGTTCGAAAGCCATCTGGACACATCCTGAGTAACACGCTCCAGGAGGCCCTGCTTGAGCAGGGAGGTTGGACTGGAGGACCCCCAGAGGTGCCTTCTGGCCTGAACCGTTCCGTGACCCCACTGGTGTTGCCGTCGCCGCAGTTTCAGCTGCGCGCCCACCCCAAGAGCTGCCAGACCTGCCAGCCTCTGCTCCGTTCATACCACTTTCATCTTCCAGAAGCCACGCTGGGGATTCAGGAGCAGCCCTTGGAAGCTTCTTCATCAGCACTAAGAGGAGGGAAAAGGCTTCTTGACGGCGCAGAGTGGGTTGCACCCTTTAGGGTGCCACGGAGGAGTTGGGTACCGTGCTGTATCCTGATCCAGCAGAGGACAAGAGCCCTGACAGCGGGTCCAGTGCCCGCACTCCTTGAGAGGACACTGAGAGATTGGAGTGGCTGCAGAGAGAGTCACAAAACCTCTCAAGGATGGGGAAACCGCCAGCTTTAGAGAGCTCGCTCTGCTTAGTTTATCACGAAGATTGAGGGGTGACTTCACGGCTTCCTATAAGAACTGTCAAGGCAGGGAAATACTACAGAAGGTACTAAAGAGCCCTTTACAGCGGGGAAAGGCAGCACGGCAGCAGCGGCTGGGACCCGAGGCAGGCAAATCTGGATGACTGAGGCAGCGCGTGGGGTTCAAGGGAGAGCGATGCCCATCTCCAGTGGCTCCAGGAGACTGCGCGGTGGGCGCGATATTCCCCACGCCCCCAACCCCTGGGGGCAGAGCAGCTGGTAGCAGCTCGCAGGTAATTAGCGGCTCCGGTGGAAGAGGGGATGGAGCTCACGTTGGAACGCCCCTGGGGTTATTTCCCACAATCGATGAGCTTCATAAATAATGTATCCCTCAGGGGGAAAAGCTACCTTGCGCTTATCAGATTTTGTACTTGTTCGGCTTAGCAACGCTACGAGGGAATAGGGCTCAGGGGGGAGAACAGAAGCTGTAAATAAGTACAGGGGAGTGTGGGAGTGCAGGCACAGCCAGGGAGCCCCGGCTGGGTGACCCACAGACCGACCCCCCTGGGGAGCACTGGAACGGGAGAGCTGATTGGGAGCTGATGAAGGGACAGCGAGCTGCCCCGCAGGGACAGGTAACAGCAGCTCCCAGCACCACACTGTGCCCCCCCACACCCCCCGCAAAATTTGGGGGGAGTTTTCCTAACCCCGGCTTGGTTAAAGGCAACCAAAGAACGGGAGATGAAGCACTCAGCATCGCTCTCCTGTTCTTTCTTTGCTGCAAGGGCACCCAACGGAGCTGAGCTTGCTGCAAACCACGGGCAGCGCCCTCCGTGAGGGATGCGGGGCACCATCGCTGGCACCACTGTGCTGGGGTGCACTGGGTGGTGGTGGAGAGATGGGCCCTGAGGATCAGAGAGAGGGCCTCTTTCTTGGGCCCAGAGGTGACCCTGGGAGTGCATCCAGGTCACCGGGGACGGACTGAGAGAGGATTGTGTGTTTATGGACAGACTGGGCCTGTGAGAAGTGTTAATTGGAGTTTGTGGCCTTATAGGGCATTGTTTGCCTGTTACCATAATGGGTAAAATCTGTGCAATGCCCCAGGTGATTGGGGGACACTGTGGTGAGCATCTTTCCTGTTTATAGGATGTTATATCCTGTTGGGTGCTGGGATTTAGGGAATTCTGACTGTGCAATAAACATCTTTGCATTCTCCATCTGATGAGCAAAATCCTTGCCCATGGGTCAGTGCTGCACCAATGCTCTGCCATTCCCACAGGGATTTGGGGAGAGCATGCAAACACCCGGCGATGGCCTCTCCACACCTCAGTGACGGCCTGGGAAGCGCTGAAAGTGACACAGGACAGCAGGAAATGTAAGCTCTTTTGGGATCAAGGGAAAGCATTTGACTGAAAAATTGGGAAGCAGCAGGAGGAGACTGGTTCTTCTGGCTTGTGGGTTTAATCCATAGCCACAGTTTTCCTCCTAAAGAGCATAGTCTGGGATTTCCTGAGAGAGCGCACAGAGAGCTGCTTCTCTACCTGTGTGACCTGACACCTGCACTTTGGGTTTTATACTAAATAAAAGGAGCAAGGAGCTGGCAGGAAGCAGACAGCGTGGTGGAAAACAACTTTGGGATTAAAATAACACCCTCAGTAAGCCCTGGCTAGCAGGTTCGTGCTGCCCAGGCTGCTCACTGCACAGCTGGATCCAGAACATCTGGGAGGTTTTATAAATTAAAAGAAAACCCGGATTGCCTTGTTGTAAAACACCGAGCTACGACGGGCAGTGGAGCACAGAGGTTCTTACAAGCTTCAACGAGATGGAAATGTTTGGCAAGGTCAGGAAATAATCCTGGGGCTGAAGCGCGGCAGCACCGTTTCCCACAGAGCCCCTGGCGAGCGGCTGATCCTGGCGCTTGTCAGCCCACACTCCCTAAGAGCGGGCTGCAAATAATCCATCACCTCCTGGCTGGGGCCTGGGCCAGGCTTTTCCCACCCTCCCGCTGCAATCCAGCTGCAGGCAGCATCCAGGGGATGCGCGGGGCTGCGGTCGGGAGCAGCGTGGCCACGAAGTGCCGGGCTGGGAAGGGAGTGCCCTGGGGAGTCTTTAACTGCAGCTCAATTACACGAGTGATACAGCAGCCCGGGGGATAATTTACAGCTCCAGACAGAGCTTTACTCCTTGCAACAAGACGCAAACAAGCGCGGCCCCCGTGCAGGTGCCGCCCGCGCCGGGGACGTCTCTGACATGTCAAGAGCTGCTGCTCTTTCCTTGCAAAGCATCAGCCCCAGGGGCTTTGCTGACAAGTGGTTTTCCACGTGTGCCTGGCCTAGGAATGCCCCTGTACAGCTCGAGCTGTAAGAGTCAATTAATATTTGCTCAGCGGCTGTGGAAGGGGCTGGGTTTGCTCCCTTCTGCCGCCGGGAGAGTGTTTTGTGAGCTGGGATGGATGCTCGCTGGCCCCCACTGGCTGGGCAGCTTTGCCCTGGAGCCTGGCTGCTGGGCCATTCAGCTGCTTCGTGGTTTAAATTTCACCTTTCGTGGGGCTGGCACCATCTCCTGATCTAATTTTGCCCCAGCCCACAACCTTAGCGTGTGCCCTGCCAGGGACTAAGCCTTGCTCGCTCCGAGGAGCTGCTGCGCTGGGACCAGTGTGGCACCGCAGGGCCTGGCAGGAGCCAGCACATCCCCACTGGGGTATCCCTCCATCACCACACCTCAAAAAAAAAAAAAAAAATCCCATGCTGATGGGGCTGGGGCTTGTTAAAGCTTTCCAGTCCCCATCAAGGCTGCTCAGGGAGCTGGAGCCCAGATGGTCTGAACAGATTACTGCAGCCTCCCGGGCTATCCATCCCCGGCACTTTGGCAGGCCTGAATTTCCTCCAAATGACACAACGACAAAAATAAATAAAATCTCTCAGCATTAAATGCCGGGAAGCCCATGAAAAAGCTGTGTACACAATGAAAACAAATATATGGTTAAATATCCTCTCTAACAGTATTTCTATAAAATGCCTCTCTAAATAATGGCAAGTGAAAGGCTCGCTCCGTCCTGATTAACCTCAGCTCAGGAAGATTGTCTGTATCAAATCACCACCGTCAGCCGATTAAAAATGAATTAAACCCAACAGAAAACAAGTCCCAAAACATCCCTTCTCCTTTCCAATTCGGGGGCAAAATAAAAACAGCGATAAGCCCTGGACACTCCAGAGCAAGCACAGCACGAAGTCGCCCCATCCTGAGGATGAAGCAGGTGATGGGGACCTGGGATGGGGTGAGATGGGATGGGATGGGGTGAGATAGGAAGCTTGACCATGGTCACTCCGTGGAGAAGGGGCAGGGCCAGGTGTAAGAGTCACCGGGGATAACGGGGATGCTGATGCAGATTAATTAAAACAACCTAAGCGAGCCATCCAGTCCTTCGCCTCTTGAACAGAGCCCTTCTTTCTTAAAGACTGGAGTCAGCTTAAGTGACCTTTTAACATTTCTCTCTTGTTTTTAGCAAGCCCAGCAGACCCTTGGGGTCAGTACATCCAAAGGCAAACCCGAAGTCCCAAACCTCGAGTGTCGGCAAGATAAAACCATCCCGACAAGAGCACGCTCCAGTACTGAAAGCCAACAGGAGATGACCTTTCATGCAGCAAAATCCCGTCCCAGTGGGAATTTTCCAAGGAAAACATCCCCAGCAGCATCACTGGTGAACACTGAGTGGGAAACAGGGAGCAAACCCTGTGTTTGGTACCCTGGACCAGCACCCTCTTTCCCTGTTTTCCCCAGGAAAAGACTCCGAAGAACAGAAAGGCCTCCAATGTTTCTCCTGCTACTTACTTTTCGGTCGTTCCCATCTTCTCAATTAATAACTGCATAGTAATTGTTGGGTCCTATCAACACCCAGCTGGTGCTCCAAGGTCCTCCCTGTCCTGGGCTTGGACAGGAGGCATCCTAGGCTGGAGCAGTGCAGGAGAAAGGTCCCAAAATTCTGAGGGCAAGAGGGTGCGTCCTTCACTGCAGCGGTGCTAGTGCCACTGCTGCAAGGTCCCCACGGTCCCCTGCATGAGCTGGACAGAGAGTTTCAGGGCTCGGGGTAGGACTGCTGGCAACATTCACATCACCAACACTGCTCGGACACAGACCCAGCATGTCATGAAGGACAGCCCTGTTGCCAGCTCTAATTACTAGGAGGAGTGTATCACACAGATTATTTTAATTTTTGGCTTTCACCGTGTGGCTTTCATACAATAAAGAAGAAGAATTGACACCCAGCGGGACCTGCCATCCTGACACTTTAATGGCAGCCTATTTTGAGACACCAGAACTGCAACTCAGTGGTTCTAGAAGTTGTAAAAACTGTTGTAAAAACTGCTCTTTGGCCAAGTGGTTGTAAAAACTTGTCTCCAGTGATAAGGGGAGCATGACTGCTGCCAGCTGCCTTGGGGCACGGATGTCCCCGCAGGGTCCTGTCCCCAGAACAAGGTGATTGCCCCCGATCCCCACCCCCATCTGACCCTGTGGGATGCAGGGAGGCCTGATGGCTGTGGGGGAGAGCAAAGAATCATCGAGGTGGGTTTTTTTTTCCACCCCAGCCATGCTGTAAAAAGTGCATTTAATCCCCAAGCCAGTGGCAGGGAGAGAGGGAAGGGAGCCAAGAGCAAAGCTGGGCATGGAGAAGCTGTGGCTATGGAGATTTGCTCCTCCACGAGATGTCAAAAATGCCTCTATGCCTGAGGGAGATTTTCTGCTTTTTTGCTCTGCCCCTCTCTAACACCAGGACATCCCTGCATTTTCTGCACAGTGCTGGCACCCTAAAACCAGCAGAAACCCCCATTACGAGTGTGAACAGGAGCAGTGTGCATGCTGTGCATGCATGCCTGTATATATTTTGGAGCATCTTTTCGGGGTGCAAGGTGGTGCAATTAGCAGTGCAGCCTGCCAGGGGCCCATTAAGAGCAGGCAGCAGGAGGGGGGCTGGGCTGGTGCCTGGCTGCAGCCAGGAATCAGCACTGAGGTACCTCTCGCTTTGTTTCAAATGGCTCCTGCGACTCGGGCCATAAAATTAATGTCTGAGCAGTTAGCTGGGAAAATGGGAAGCCGTGTGAAGCACTTCGGTGCTCGGTGGGGGAACTGAGATGAGCTGCATTTGGGACACGCTGGGGTTTGATTGTGTTTCTTTCCCCTCCGGAGATGCCGAGGTCCCCATCCCTGCACCCAGCCACCCCGGCCTTCAGCTCCCTGCTAGCGCTCTCATTCTGCTTCTTATTTATGCACCAGGCTTTTCTTCTGAGTCCTCCACGCCTCGCACATTTATCCAGCCCTCCAGCCTCCCAGTGCTTTATTCCCTGTCTCCCCAGCCCAGCCTCTCCCCCGCGCTCCCGGCTCGAGCCGTACCTATTTATATTCTTAACCTTTGCCTCCCTTCCCTCCGTCTCTTTAATCCGCACATCAATCCTGTTTGCGGCCTCCACCACGCATTACCTGTGAGCCAGTGCTGCCTCATCCCCCTGCCCTCCCTCCTAAGCCACCCTCCCAGCTCTAGCTCCCCCACAGAGCAAGACGTGGTGGGAGAAGACCTTTTGGCAAAGGGGCATCAGGTGCAGGAGCTCAGCGTCGCACACTGAGGAGGCATCCCCTCCCTGATGCAGTTTTTTGCCCCATTTTTGGGGTTAGGCTTTGCCCTGTGCCTAAGCACCGAGAAACCTGCAGCTGAAATACGGGCACGGGGCACCCAACCTCCTGCATCCTTTCCCCCAGGGATGCTCAGCACCTGAGCACCCTGCAGAGGACACTGGGGTTGGGGACAAAGCTCACATGTCAGAGATGTTCTGAGATTGGTACCTAGGGCAGCTTTCCCAAGCTCCCTGGCAGCTGAAATTCAAGCCTGGAGGATCATCAGCTGACCATCCTCATACACCGTCCCACTGCTACACCCCGCTGGCTGCTGTGGCACCGCAGCTCCGTGCCCTTTCCTTGCCCTTCCTGTTCCAGTTCCCCCACTGCACCCCACAAAGTTGCCTCACAGAGTCCAGCCTGTAATTTTTTTGCCTCCTCTCCCTCCCCAAGTGGTGGGAATTTTCCTCTTGCTGATTCACGCCTCTCTCACGTCACATTTTTTTTTAGCGCTGACGCTGCCTGCGCTCACCCCAGGGAAAGGCTAAAACCCCAAGCTGCTGCTTTGGGGACTGGCCCTCTGCCAGCCACGTGCTGCCAACTCAGCCAAAAACCTGCATCTGTGCTGAGCAAACCCAAACCTCTCCCACTGTCGGGGTCAAATAAGGGAAATTTCAGGGGTTCATTTTCTCCCTACCTCCCCAGTCCCAACCCCGGGCTCCCAGCTGAGTCCTCATGCTGGGTACAGCACATCTCCAGCTCCAAAACCCCCCTTTTTTAGTATAAAAATCCTCTGGATCTTCTCTCTGGACCAGCAGAGTGGCATAGAAAGGTGGAGGGCCCCATGGACATCACCTGCATCCCTGGTGGGATGGAGCCATTTGCAGCCCTGGAAGGGTTTTGGGAAAGGGGAGCATCCAGAACCTCCCACACGCACCTTTTGGGAGGCTCACCGGCTGGACTGGGTTTACACCTCTGCTAATTCCTCCTGGAAATAGTAATTGTGGGAATTTCAGCCTTCCCTCTGTTTCTTCTCACCCCCCTCCACACTGAGCCCGGATGGATCCATCCCCTACGGAGGGGTCAGGCCATCTCGTGCCACGACGGGCCCTTTCAGTGGACTCTTCAATTAATTTTCACTAATTTTTTTGCTGCTGAAAAGGCTCAGGAAGCATCCTCCCGCCCAAGCCACCGCCTTCTCACACCCCACTAACTGCAGCGTCCCTGCCAACCCCTTGCTCAGCAGCAATCCTGCTTCTCACCTGCCATGCACCACCTGGGAATCCCAAGCAATCCAAGCAATTCCCACTCTGCAAAGCCACGCGCTGGTCCTTGGGATCAGCTCTGGAGGCAAGGTCCCAGCAGGCATCCGAGGGATGTCTCTCCAAATCCCGGATCTTGGAGGAATGACTGCTGGGCACCTCGTTCAGGGAGCAGCTCGGGGGCAGACTCCCGCTCCTGTCCAGGGAGAGCAGGATGCATCCCATCCCTGCCTTGCCCTGGGATGGCAGCAGTGCTGTCCAGGGAGAGCAGGATGCATCCCCATCCCTGCCTTGCCCTGGGATGGCAGCAGTGCTGTTCCAGGGAGAGAAGGATGCATCCCCATCCCTGCCTTGCCCTGGGATGGCAGCAGTGCTGTCCAGGGAGAGCAGGATGCATCCCCATCCCTGCCTTGCCCTGGGATGGCAGCAGTGCTGTCCAGGGAGAGCAGGATGCATCCCATCCCTGCCTTGCCCTGGGATGGCAGCAGTGGCACATCCCTGCAGCCAAAGCCCGTGGCTCGGCATCCGTGCCTTAGTTTCCCTAAGCAGGATGAGGAACAACCTGGAGAAGGAGTTCCCTAAATAGACTTTAGATGAAATTCTTCCCTTTGGGGCTTCTCCTTCCCGGCTGGGGGGGAGGAGGGGGTGTCTTCGGGGTGCACCCACAGAGTCAGGGAACCCTCGTGGGGTGGAATGAGTTTGGAAGGTCTCAGTCGCAGCGGGGTAACCCTGCTGGCACAGGCTGCCCGTGCCCTGCCTGCACGCTTCGCCCGCCATGGGAAAACCCCACCGAGCTTTTTTGGGGGCCAGCACAGCTCTGTGTCTCCCGTGGCCATCGCAGGGGACAGCCCCTCTCTGCCCCACCGTCCTGCCGAGTCCCGAGAACAATTACCGAGTGACGAGCCCCACAGCCACCGAGTCAGAGCGGCTTTAGCTCCGGCTGCTCTGCCGCCGTGCGAATTACAGGGAAATGGGGATTTTGGCATTCAGCTGCACCACCGTCATTACGGATAATCGCAAGGTGCCCCTGACACGGATGAGGCTGCGGGATACAGGGAGGAAGGCCGGGGAATGACAATACAGTAATTAGCGGGTAATTGCCAAGTAACGAGGGGCGATGAGTGCTGCCGCCTGTGATGGGGTGGCACTGGCAACCGTGGGCTTGGGACACCGTGGGACACTTTTCACATCAAATGCACCATAAATACATCACAAATGAAAGATTCTGGGTTGTTTCCCCCCACCTTTGCATTAAATAATCTATTTCCAAGTGACCACAAGGAAAAAGGAAAGGAAAGGCGAAGAAAGGATGCAGCTTCCCGTGGACGATGGTCGGGGAGGGCTGGTACCCACAAGTGTCAGGAGTTTGCAGCGCCACTGCCATGCTGAACCCAGCGCTGGGGCAGCCACAGCTCCAAGGGGGAGCAACGAGCCCAGAGCTTTCCCCTCTGCAAAGCCCTGCAGGAGATGCAGCAAGGCAAGAAGCTCCCTTTCCCTGGTCGTAGTACTGGGGTGTCACTCCCCGAGCCCTCAGCGTGGAGCCCAAGCCAGCAATGAACTGCACTGGTGCCTCTCTCTTTTGGAGTGAGTACTTTTATCAGGGTCAAGGGGCAGGGAATGTATTTCTGTAGCTGTCCGCAGGACTCAGGAGGAAATACCCCCAAAAACCTGATTTTTTCACCCCAGTTTAATTTTTAGCCTCATAACGATGACTGGTGGTCCCTCCTGAGTTGGAGGTTCCAGTCTGTAGCATCCCAAAACATCCCACCCTCGGATGCAGGACTTCTCCCTGGGTGGCTGTCGGGGTCTGGGCACAGCCACGTCAGCAGCTTAGTGGGATTTGAGAGAGGATTAGACACCGAAGGGGATAACAAGAGAGGATAAAAGCTTAGAGGGAATAAAAGACCCCGGCGCACCCGGGTGAGAGGCAAATACTAATTGCCAGGGGTTGGGAAGGCAGATTCCCTCCAGGAGGGGGATTTATGGCTGCAGGCAGGATGCTGCTGGGCCCAGGTATGCAGACCAAATGATGTGGCCGCAGCCAGTGCCTGTCCCTAAAAACAAAGCTGAGATTTTTTCCCCGGTTTGGGTAGAGAGGCGCACGCGTTCACGTGCAAAAAGTACTTGAAAGGGAAAATAATTCTGAAGAAAGCATCCCCAGCTTGGAGTCAGTCTGTACCCCGGAGATTTAAGTCCTGTTTAATACGACCCCAGTGTTGGCATTGAGCAGGGAAATGATGAAGCCTGCTGTTTTCTGTGGTGTGGCACTCCCCAAATACACTTCTTTTAGGAGGAAGGGAGCCCATGCTGGGCCTGAACTCAGCAGCTCCGCAGGCCCCCCCCCCGCATCCTCCCTGGCAGAAGCAGGAGCAGTGCAGACCCCAGCAGAGGGATGTGCTGCCTGCCCCAGCTCCATCTGCCTCCAGGAGCCAATCTGGGGTCCCTCCTGCCTTTTCCAGCTGATGGAGGACTGTCCCATTGGCGGGGTGTGGTGGGCCACGTGCCAAAATTCAACCAGAGGTCTGCCTGCACCAGGCGCTGTGGGACCCAGACTCCTGGAGACTTGGAAATAAAAGCCACCAGTGGCAACCCACCCGCACCTGGAGGCCTCACGCCAGGCAGTGGCTTTTTTAAGAAGCCATCAGGGCCAGGCTGACACGGGGTTTGTGTGCCACAGCAGAGGAGTGACGAGTGTGCCAGCACTATCTGCAGGTGGTTTGGGGGGTCCCTTCTCTCCCACTGGTGGTGGGGCTGGGATCCTTCCCCAGGACGGTGATACTTGGGGGGTCCACCCAGGGCTGGGTGGCTTCAAACCAGCACGGTGGGGTAAGGAGCGGGGCGGGGGAAGAAGGGCAGGGATGCTCTGCAGCACGGCCCCTGACTGCACACGGCGGTGGCATCACCGCCCTGCCTCACGTCCTGCCGGCTGTGCGAGGAGAGCGTGGCACCGGGGCACGGCCAGGGCTTGCAAATGCAAGGATCCTCATCCGCGGGCTGCTGACTGGGCTCCTAAAATCCACCCCCCAGCCAGGCAGGCTGCACAGGGGAGCTGGGTACGGGTGAGGCTGCCAGCGGCACGCAGATGTGCGGGACGCAGCGACGGCGCACGCATCCCCCCTGCAGCTGTGCCGAGCCCCAGGACAACGCTTTATTCTTCTCCGGGACAGCTCCATCTCCGCTCGGCTTCACCCCGCCTTGGGCAGGGGAGGAGCGGCTCTCTCCCAGCTGGATGGAGGCATGCACCTTCCCCAGCGTGGTGGTCATCGGGACGCTCCTCGTGCTGCTTGTGCAACGCCCCGGGGGTGTTGGAAATCTCCTTTTCCCAGCTGGAGCTTGCTCTGCCCTCCTGGGATCCCACATGGGGATTTCTCCTTCAGTTACGCTGGGACAGGAACGGGATATGCAAGGGCTGGACTGAAAGGCAGCTCTACTCCTACCCTGGAGCTGAAACGTGGGCTGAGGCTGGGATCTGGATGAGTGAGAGATTGCCTGGGATTTAACAGGCATTTTTAAGAGCAGATGTAAACCCCAGGCCTTGCTCTTTAGAGTCATTAAATGTCCCCTGGTTCATTCTGCAAAGGGTAGGCACATTAACCTGCCGGCCTGGCTGCCCTCTGCTAACCACATCCTCATCACACCAACTCCCCTGACATTTGAAACTGCTCTTTTTTCCAAACCCACTGCCTACTTTCATTCCCAACCCAACATCTTGAGGCCGGGCATTTGCTTCTTGCCATTCCTGAGGATCTTACAGCATAAACGATGCTACGGAGGAAGAAGAAACAATCCGTTGCCAAAGCATCAGGAGTAAGCACACCTCCATCACAAAGAGATTAATTTTTGCTCGAATTAATACACTAAAACCTCAGGGAGAAGCCTTCCCTTGGGAGTGAGGGGCGGGGCAGAGCAGCACCCCTGCCAGGGCTCACACCGCCTGTTCCGCCCTCGCCACCTCTCCTGCCAGCTCCCATTTCTATGGAAACCTGCCCTCCTCACTCCTTCCCCTGCCTGCACTCCTGCTAATGTAGGGAAACCAACTTTCTGCTCTCCGAGGAGTTGCCTGGATGGAGACATGCCCCTGGGGCAGGCAGGGATGTCCCCCTGCCCACCACTAGCAGGGGGCCGTGCAAAGCTCGGGGTGGGTGCACACCCCTATTCCTGCTCTCCTGAGCAGGGAAAAGCAGGACGCCTCCTTATCTCAACACTTTTCACCTGCTCCGGGTTCCTTCCGTGGCTGTCCCTCCTCTCCCAGCCCCCCTTATCTGTTCTCCCCCCGTCCCTCTCCCCAGCTTTGTTTACATCACTAGAACACTTGTCCAGGCCAAACACGGTCTCCTGATAAACACATTTCCATTGATTGCTGGAAAGAAAAAAAATCCTCCAGAAGTAGCACAGTCTTTGCTCTGGGAATCAATAACCTCCAAGCCCCTCTCATCCCCCACCCCAGCCCTCCACCTTGGTGAGGAGGGTGTGCTTTGGGGCCCCCCTCAGAGTGGAGGCAGGACTGGATGTAGGATGTGACACCTGGAGGAGATGTAGGATACGAGGGACCTGTAAATCCCCCTGACCTCCTCCACGCTGCACCTGTGGCTGACAAATGCAGTACTGACACACGGGCAAGGACCTCGCTCATCAGATGGAGAATGCAAAGACATTTATTGCACAGTCAGAATTCCCTAAATCCCAGCACCCAACAGGATATCACATCCTATAAACAGGAAAGATGTTCCCCACAGTGTCCCCCAATCACCTGGGGCATTGCACAGATTTTACCTAGTATGGTAATAGGCAAACAATGCCCTATAAGGCCACAAACTCCAATGAACACTTCTCCTAGGCCCAGTCTGTCCATAAACACACAATCCTCTCTCAGTCCATCCCCGGTGACCTGGATGCACTCCCAGGGTCACCTCCAGGCCCAGGAAAGAGGCCCTCTCTGACCATCAGGGCCCATCTCTCTCTTCCAGCACACAGTGCACCCCAACAACAAACCCCTTCCAGCTGCTTCCTGAGCGCACCAGCACCTGCACCCACTCCTCCTCCCTGGGCCTGTCCGGACATTCCCACTTCAGGCTGGACATCAAGGATGCCTGGGCCCTGCCAGGAGCCCTGGAGGGGACAGCAGGTGAGGTGCCCGTGGCCGGAGTCCCGCAGGCCACCAGTGCACCGGCCATGGGGAAGCTCGTGTGTCGCTGCACAGAGGGACTGAGCTGTGAAGCCACAGTCAGTACAGAGCAATTTAAAGGGATGAGACTTTTTGCCACTGCCACAAAAGTGATGCTCCCCACAGCGGTCTCCCCTCCTGGAGTGCATCAGGACTTCATGGATGAGGTGTGTGACCTGCACTGAGAGCCCCTGGGTACCTACAGGGCTGCCTCAAGAGGCTTTTTTTAGACCAAAAACGCTGAACAACACAGAATTTACTGTGGAAAATGATGCTTTACCCACCCGTCCAGTCTGTGGTTCACCTCCTCTGTGGCAAAACATGTGCAGGGTGCTGCTGGGAGGCATCCCAGCCCAGTAAGCCTCACCATTTAGTGCAGGGAGAAAACAAATTCAATTATAGTAACAAATAATTAATGATACATCATTAACAAAGACATAAAAATTATAAATAATAACCTGGGCTAGGAAGAAACAAGCCCAAGTGCTCCGCAGGGCCCATACAGACTACCAGAGCCCTGACCCGAGGGAGCCAGAGAAGCCCTGTGTGATGGAGCACAAGGAGTTGTAATGAATTCAGAGTTTCCACCAGGCTTTAATAAAGTAACTCTGCAGAGGCTATTAAGGGAACGAAGACGAGAGGTGAAAGTTTGTAATGGATTGGCAACTGTCTAGGAGAGAGGGGGAAAAGATAAAAGAGCTCAGAAGCGATGAGCTGGGGAGCCTGGGACACCTCCCGTGGGGCACATGCCCTAGAAAGGGGCCCGGGCCGTGCTGGGGGCTGCAGGAGGATGATCCGTGCCCGTTCTCAGGAGCTGGGTTGGTTTTAAAACAGCAGCTAAACCTCATTCATTGCCAGCGTTCATTCAAAAGGAACGCTGCCTTCGCTGCTGAGAGCGCTGCTGCCATCTCCCTCCCTCCCTCCCGACAGCATCCGGCCTGCACAGCATCAGCGCAGCCCTTACCCCCCCAAAAAAGGCTGGGTTTGCCCAGCTCAGCCTCGCCGATGCTGCCAGGCACCCTGCTGCCAGTCAGAGCCCGCGCACCACAGCTCCACCGTGGATGCACACCCAGCTCCATCCGCATATTCAACCAGCACTGGCTCAGGGGGGCTCTGGGGCTGCCACGGGGACACTTCTGCCTCTCCCCGGGGTGTCAGCTTTGTGCCTAGCCCTTGCTGAGAGGGCTGGGATGACCTTTCCCAAAGGCCTACCACGGGAATTAAGAAATTGAGGGCGGGGGGAGGAGTTACAGCCCGCAGTCCCCCCCAGTCCCACTCAGCTTCACGCCTCCAAGCCCCCGGAGTGAGAGCTGCAACCACCCAGTGCCTCCCAAACCCTGCCCTGCTGGGATGGATTTTTTAAATTGGATTGTGACAAACATTTAATACCTAATAGAGCTCACACCAGCACAGTTAATTAAGAAGGTGACTAATCCAATTCACTCGTGGGAGAGCAGAGAGTGAGGAGAGGGAGGGAGGGAGGCAGGGAGCCTGCGTTGGTGTGGGGAGGGAGCAGGAGAAAATCAGTTCAGCTGCTATCAGCCGTCATTTCATTTTGTGTGTGCACACACGACGGAGAGTTTCCTCCCCTGTTGCAAACTCTGGAGCTGCTGCGCAGAAGCTGAGCTGCCCCAGGCTCCGTGTGAGCTTCACTGGGGTAGCAGATCAGGGGAGGCTCTGAGAAATGCATGGCAGGTCGGATACCGGCAGCTGGAGGCTCCTTGCCACGGAGATGCCCATAGCCCAAATCTCGTTTTCATTTTAAAACGCCCTCCAGGAGTTTTTCCAGCTCTGAAGGGGCTGCGGAGACACAGACACTGCAGAGCATCCCCCTGCCCCACACGGGACTGCGCCGTGGGACCGGTCCCAGGCACGTCGGGCGGGCAGAGCCAGCTGTGGCAACATCTGTATGCCACTCACACGCCGTCCCCCCGGAGTTGATAAATAAAACAAGTGGAGTTATTTTGGCCCCGGGGACAGGGCTGTCTCCCGGAGCACAGAGTGGCTCTTTCTCTGTCTCCCTGTGGCGCCCGAGTTCATTGTTATTCGCCAGCGGAGAACAGGACGTGGATTGAGCCGAGGTCCCCATCTGCGGAGGGCAGCCGGAGAGAGACTCCCTTCATATTAGCGCCTAATGGCATCAATGGCGCTTTTAAATGAAGCCCGGGGCCAAACAAAAGGTCGCAGCGAGGAAGAGCGTGTGGGCGAAGCCGGAGAGCGGTGGGGGGGGACGGGGACGCAGCCAGGGCAGGAGGGTGAGCAGGATGCGCTGGAGAGGGAGGACAAGGGGAGGAAACATAAATGGAGCGGCTCCATCCAAACCGTGTTTCCTACGGAAAGGCGGGCAGCCGGAGGACCTCAGGATGCGGGCAGCAGAGCCGCAAGCGTCAGGTACCAGGCGTGCCTGGAGCAGCGCCCGCCCCCAGCCCAGCCACTGCCCGCTGCCAGGATCCCCGCGGAGAGAGAGGAGCCCTGCACGCTGATCAGCGTCCCGCTGCAATTAGTGGTCATTAAGCAAGGCTAGCAGAAGCGGACGCTGCCGTAATAACATGGCAAGGAGATGGGTTAAAATTGGAGAGGAACAGAATAGAAACCGAAAACAGCCCAAAGGAAAACCAACCAAGCTCTGCCCAGGAGTGCTGCCAGGGTGCGGCCAGTGGCTCCCGTGGGCAGCACTGGAAGCACCCGCTGGGCCCCCGTGGCTGTCCTGGGGTGCACGGACACGGGGATGGGTGCACGTCAGGCAGGTGTGGGGAGGAGGCAACGACAGCACCGAGTAATTAATGAGGAATTACACCACCAGCTCATCCCTCCTGCGGCCAGAAAAGCCCCCAGGGTGCTCCCGGCATCCTTCCCCTTCGCAGGAAATAATGACTTGAGTTAAAAATTATTTACCAAATGAGGCAATTCTCGGCGTGCTATCTCGCAGCCGTTTGCCTGGTTTACATTGTTACTAGTGCTACATAATAAATTAACTGTGTAATTAAAGACAACTTTAATGCTGATGCTTTGCAGAGGGATTTTCTTTCAAGGCTCTCTGCAAGTAGAAGCAACACGCATTGCATGAGGGGCTGTGGCCAGGGGGCTAGCAGGACCAGGCAGGACCAGGCAGGACACTGATCCCCCACGACAAATGTGTCCCTCGCTTCCCCAAGGGACAACAACCAGATCGAATCAAATCAATCCGCATTTTAATTACCAGCCACACTCTCTCTGCAGGGATGCTGGGCCGTCTGCAGTGGGAGCAGCCAAAACCGCCTCCGGTGAAGCTCCCTGCTTGTCCCCGTGTTACGTAGCAGGGACATGGATGTGCTCCATCAACAGGACCAGTTCCTGACTGCGGTGATCAACCAAGCGAGGCTGCAAAACCCCACGGGGATTAGAGGACTCATCCACCAAAAAAAAACCCACCAAAAAAACCAAAAAAGGAAAATAAACAATGCACTTTAGGAATCCCCGTTTTTGGTGATTTCTGCTGATGTGATTTCGGCCAAAACGAATGGAGCCATCAGGGAGAAGGTTCAGGAGCTTCACCAGGAAACGTTTCCTTACTGGAGATGATGCTCTAGGACCACGGTGGTGGGCATTGAGCTTCACTGGTGGGGACAGTGGGTGGCTGTGTGAGGATGCTTTGCTCTTCCTGCAGCTCATCCATCCTGCTCCCCGCCAGCCTCGGCTCCAGCGTGGTGCGGGCAGGGCTCAGGGCTCACCTCCCCTGCCAGCCATGAGGTGGAGAGCCAAAGCCCAGCCTGCCCCACGCTGGCTGCTGGTGGGGGCAGCCATCCATCCCCCAGTGCCTCCCCTGCTGCCAGAGCCCGGCATGGCCCGAATGCGTCACTATTGACTCGGCAATCAGTTTTCAAATCCCAGGCAGCCGGGCCAAGGAAGAGCAATTCCAGCAGCCAGCCACGAGCTGCAGCTACTGCAAACAGCCCAGCTTTCCCCTGGGATGCTGCCACACATCCCTGGATGCCAGGCGGGCAGGGCAAGGCTTTTTCCCTTCCACCAGGGAGGACACCTGCACTTCAGACGGAGAGCCAGCACCCAGTGGAGCACTTCTGCTGCCAGGCCCCTCTCCAGCTGCATCCCCAGACTTCAGCCCTGCATGGTCTCAAGTGGGATATTCTTCCCAAAGGAGTGGGAGAAAGAGGAGGGAGCTGACCTGGAGGTGAAGGACAGAGAGCTGAATTAATTTCTCCCTCCTGTGATGCCTCTCATGAGTGGAGGGGAAGGAGAGAGCAAATCCCTCACCTCTGCCAAACCGTTCTTCGGGAGAACAGCCAGTACCAAAGGACTTTCCTACACTTGTAGTAGCTACAAGCATTTCATTTCCGCAAAGGGTGAGGGATTTGTGATCTCCTCCAACAGCAGAGAGAGTTCTGGCTGGGCCAAAGCGACATCCCACATCCACCCAGGTACCAGTCAAACAGCCCTGCATAATTTCTCTAGCGATGATCCACACCAGCACACACTGGCAAGAGGCTCCAAATCTTGTCCTCCTGTGGTGACTCGCTGGAGCTCCATCCACCTTGAGGAAAGAGATGGGCAGCAGAAACCCCAAAAGCCTGTATTCAGCAAAAAAGCTGAGAGAGAGGCAGGGAAGGGTGGGAGGTGGTAGCTGGGATGGTTTCTAGCATGTCCCGGGTCAAGCTGCCCACGAAACCAAGCAGCTCAGAAGGAAAATGTTCAGATGAAGATCTCTGCTCACCAGACCTCCTAGGGACAGCAACCTCAGCAGCCCTTACCACCCCTACTGTCCTTTTTCTGGCGATTTTGGGGGAATCCAGCCCCCTTGCTAGACTCCAGCCACCCCAGGGGAGCACGAGGGGAGAATTTAGCACCCCTGGGATTTTCACCCCACCAGTAAATCTGGCAGCAACCGGCCATAGAGTATCAAACCCCACAGACACGGGAAGGAGGAGAGGGGACATGTGCCACCCCACAGCTGTGCCACCCCCACCTGCTCATCTTTTCCCAACCTTTGCCATCTGGGACGCTCAGGTGCCAGCAGGACAAGCTGCCCACGGTGGCTGGTTAAAAGCACCGTGTTTTGCTGAAGGCAGCTGGTGGAAGCTGGGGACAGGCAAGGCAGCTGCCGGCTTCGCTGCCTGCACCTTGCCAAGGTTCCTGCCCTGTGGAGGGCAATTATGGAAATACCAGGCTCTGACATTGCCAAGTACCAAGGAAAAGTAGAGGGTGGGGGGGAAAAGAACCCAACAATTACCTGGGGCTCATTCAAGGAGCTGCCGGGAGAGATTGTGATGGCTAATTATGAAGGGACAATTAAATCAAGCTCTGAGATGAAGACAACAAGCTGGGGGAAATAGGAAGGCACAGGAGGAGAGGGGGTCTCAGCACCTTGCAGCAGCCTGCGGATGGGATGTTTGGCGCTGAGATTTTGGCAAGGAAGGGTGTTCCTTTGAATATGCCCCAGTGGGAAGGGGCTCGCTCACTGGCATTCCTTTGGCTAGGGGATAGCAGGGATGGTGGAGGGGAGAGGCCCTTTCAATTCCCATGGAACCCAGCCGAAGCACCTCCCCTTGGGGCTGTGGGGGTGGAGGCAGCCGATAGGGAAAATCTTTAACTAAAGGTCAGCCGAAACGCTGCTGGGCACCCTGGGACTCGTTTCGGGCACATCCGTAAGGGAGACTGGACCTGCCTGGTGGGATGTGAGAGCGATGAGGGGAAAATCCCTTTCAGACCAAGGCACAGACAAATGGCACCCGCTGAACCCGCCCTGTATTTTCTATTTTATTTTTTAATTTCCTATCCCCAGCCCTTCTGATTTCCTTATTTCTTGTGCCGTGGGGTGGGTGAGGGAAGACCAGGAACTAATCCCGCTGTCAAACAGGTCCTGCAGAGAGCGTGAGCTTCAAGCACTTAATGCCATTAAAGGCAGCAGCCACCTCCCAGTAACTCCAGCCAGCAAACTGGGCTTGCAGACCAGTACCCAGCAGCTGGGAGCATCCAAGCAGTCCCAGATCTTACCCTCACCAGGTTTTTTACCCTGGCTCTAGGATGCTGCTCCCCTGGCTGGGACCACCTTACGGATGGGAGCAGCATCTAATGCCATTGACATTTTGTTTCCCATTACGGGCGCAATTAAAAGGCGAGAGGATTACAGGCGCTGGCTGCATCACGTCCCCGTCCCTCGGCCGCCTCGTGCTGCCTTTATCTCTTCTGCCTGGGCAGTTCCATCGATGAATTGACTTCTTCCCCTGCCTAATTTATGGCTCCTTTATGTTTGTTTATATAATAAGGTTAAACATCTACTTTACACCCTACATGCTTGTACTCGTTAATTAGCGTTTTGCTCGGGTTTTATTGCATTTGCTGCGGGCACTGACAGGATGAACAGTAGCAAGGAGAGGGCCGGGAACCCCACAGACATCCCAGGGCCAGGGCAGGAGCTGCAGCCCCCCCAGCCCACCCCAGCCCAGCAGGTGTGGGTGCCTGTTACCCACCAAGAGCTGTGGGTGAAGCAGTCAGAGCTGCAGCTGTGTCAGGGAAGGGCTCCCATCGATTTGGTTTCTCCTTCTCAGTACGGTTCTTGAGCTGTTTTAGGGGGATTGGGGAGCTTGGAGCACCACCATCAGGAGAACAGCAAGAGATCCATGTGTTCCCCCGTGGCTGCTGCCCATGGTGACAAACTGTCCGTGCACCCTCACCTTGCTGATGTTCAAATCCACCTGGCGAGTCCCTGTGAGCAAGTTTGGGGTGCGGGGCAGGGAGTTCTCCAGGGGAGTGGCTTGAGACCCTTGTACCCCACAAGCAGCCTCACAAACATGGGAGCCCGGCCTTTCCCTGCCTGCAGAGCTGCCTCACTCGCCAGGACCTGAGCCCAGAGGAAACCTCCGCCTCAGCCCGGAAAGAGACTGATTCCTCATCCTTGGTTTGCCGGGACTTGCAGTCAAACCCCGACCCAGCACCAGCACGATGAGACCCAGCAAGCAGCACGTGTTTTCCCAGTCCTGGCAGTGCGGTTCTACACAAGCATCCACACGAGCCCGGGCCCCAGCTCCCGAGGAGTCACCACCTCTGGCTGCTCAGGTGCCTGGCGGGCAGGACCTGCTCCTCCCAGCAGGCTGGCGGGTGCTCCGTGGCCCCTCTCTCCCACCGAGCCTCCCTGCACAAACCCGGGGATTTGCCCCTCACTGCGGCGAGCGCAGACCCGAGATTCAAATCAACAGCCTCATGCTCCACCAAAGGTGCAGGAAAAGCCCCTCTGACCTTCTGCCTGCCTGCCCAGCCTCCTCCTCTTGCCCATTCCCCACGCCTCAGTTTCCCTGCCTGCAGCCGTACGTCCCCCGGGGGTGCGATGCAGGGGGCAGCCACCGGGATGCAGCCGGCAGAAAGCAATCCCCAAATCTGACCCTGCCTTGAGCCCCCGCTGCCACCGCAGGAGATGTCTGCTCTCAGCTGCCCAGCCGATTCACAGGCACGAGCTTAAAGCGGCGAGGGACACAGGGATGCTTCCTTCCCCGGGCTCCACAGCACCTCAGCGAACCCCTCGCGTCTGCAGGAAGGATCCCCCGCACTGGGCTTAGCCTTCTCCTCCTCTCCGGATAGATGGAGTCTGTCCGAAGCCATAGCAGGTAACTGCTAATGAAGCACGCCTAATTAACGCGTTCCTCAGACACACCCTCGGCGTCCCTTCCTCCAGATGCTCTGCCACCCCTCCGTCAGCGGTGACCTCGCCAAGCAAGCGCTCCGCTCCCCGGCTTTAAAAGTCGCAGCTCTGCACAGGCTCAGGGAGCATCTTTCAGCCCAAAGCTCCGCGATGGCCCCTTCCAGGGGTCAGCTCTCCTACAGAAAGGCACCGTTGCTGCTTCAGCAGGCGGGAGAGGAGGCAAAAACCGTGTTCAAACTTTGGTGAATTGAAGCAGAAAGCCGGGGCTAAGGCTCAGCAGAGCCTGGGTGGGCTTCGCGTTCGCCGACAGCATCCACGCGCAAGCGGCAGCCGGTGCGGGAGGGAGGGAAAGGCTGCTCGGGCTTGTTCGCAGCTCCCGGAGTTGGGGATGCTGCTGCCCCCGCGGCCCTGCGGGGAGTGGGAGTCGTGGGCAGAAGGGAGGGAGCGGGCTGAGAAGGAGAGATGGAGCCTGGTTTTGACGGGGAGAGGGTGCGAATGAGCCCCCCAGCGCTGCCTGCAAGGATGCAGCAAGGAGCCTCCTCCCTCCACGAACTGTCTCCGTATGACGCAGGTGCCGAGAGCCAAATTTCTTTAATCTCATTCCAGCCACAAAAGGAACTTGCAGAAAGTGCAGGCAGCCTTTACCACCCCCAAAAAATAACCAACACCCCTCCCCCCCCGCTTCCCTCGCACAGCCGCCCGCGGCCGGGCCCGGGGGACCCCGGGAACCGCGGGTCGCTGCCCACCGCCGCTGCCCTCCGCGCTCAACTCCGCGCCTCCTGCCCGGCCGCGGGGCTGGAGAGGGGGTACACACGCAGAGCAGAGAGCACAGGCAGCCGGGGCCGGGGCGCGGCTGCTGCGAGGCTGGGGATGCGCGGGGACGCGGAGCGCCGAGAGCTGCCGCCCGCGGAGCGCGGGGCAGAGCGGCGCGGAGCGCGGAGCGCCGGAGCGCGGAGCCGTAACACGGAGCTCGGCATCGCGGAGCGCGGAGCCGTAACACGGAGCTCGGCATCGCGGAGCGCGGAGCCCAGACTGCGGAACGCGGTGCCGCGAAAGCCGGAGCGCGGAGCCGGAGCACGAAGCCCGGAGTAGGGAGCGCGCNCAGCCCCTCTGGCTGCTGCGGCCGAGAGGAGCGACCCTGGGACTGCCTCGCTGCCGCTCCGTCCCCTCCTTAAATTTCAGCAGCTTCGTCTCTCTCTCCCTCCCCCCCCCCCCCCCCCTTTTTTTTTTCCTTCTCCCCCCTCTCCCCCCC
>VZTI01003648.1:873750-926578 GCA_013397865.1 Struthidea cinerea | reverse complement strand
AGAGAGGGAGGAAAAAAAAAAAAAAAAAAAAAAAGTGAGAGCCAGCTGAGTTTGGCGTCAGCCTTCCTGGGCTCTGGCTGCAAACCAGCGTGGGCAGCGAAGTGGTCAGAGGGCTGGAATTCCTCTGCTGTGAAGGAAGGCGGACAGAGCTGGCGTTGGTCAGCCCGGAGAAGTGAAGGCTCCAGGGAGACTTTAGAGCCCCTTCCAGTGACTAAAGGGGCTCCAGGAGAGAGGACTTTGGACAAGGGTATGGAGTGACTGCCAGAGGGCAGGGCTAGATGGGATATTAGGAAGACATTCTTCCCTGCGAGGGTGCTGAGGCCCTGGCACAGGGTGCTCAGAGAAGCTGGGGCTGCCCCATCCCTGGAAGTGTTCCAGGCCAGGTTGGATGAAGCTTGGAGCAAGCTGGGATAGTGGGGGGTGGAATGAGATGGCCTTTAAAGTCCTTTTCAACCCGAACCATTATGGAATTCTGTAATACCACACAAGAAGTGTGGGCAGTACTGACAACTCTGGTTTCTGACAACCCCCCCGACCCCCTGGCCCCCCAAAGGTTAATTAACATTTGGGGAGGGTCTTACTCAGCTGGGAGGTTGGGGTATCAGTTGTAATGACAGGACAGGGGAACAGAGCTGCCTGGGGAGGAGGGAGCAGCAGCTGCAGCCTCACCAGGAAGGCTGAGGACCTTCCTGCTGAGGGTCACATGCAGCTCTCCTTCTGAGCAGGACGGTGAAAGAGCCGTGTTGGCATTGTCTGTTGCCCCTGACCAGCTGTCAGACCTTGGGGGAGTGGAAAAGTAAATGGCCAAGCTGGCAGCAGGTGTTTTTACACCCATCCTTACTGAACTTGGTTAAAAAGATCCGAATTCGGCACTCCCCACTGCTCCTCGAGAGCCGGAGACCGGCCTCACAAAAAACATGTGAAATGAGCCTCTGCTCCCGGTGGTCGCTTCCTCAAACACAGCCGAGAGAGGTTTTCAGTGGAATTCTCTCCCTGCAGGTTGAGAGCCATTGAAGCCATTTCTGAATTAGTGACAAATTCACCCAATTATCACTATATATATATAATTACCATCAACCAAAATAATGCAGGAGAGATGCTGGAGAGGCTGTATTTCAGCA
Source organism: Struthidea cinerea (assembly GCA_013397865.1). NCBI lineage: Eukaryota > Metazoa > Chordata > Aves > Passeriformes > Corcoracidae > Struthidea > Struthidea cinerea. Next base: position 925,457 of record VZTI01003648.1, on the reverse strand, counting down.
TATTCGGAGCACTCTAATTCCTTTTAACATCATAACCCACCTGAATATTCAAAGTAATGAGCCTCCAAAAGTTTTTTGCCCAACAATGAGTAGCGTTGCTGACAGCAGAAAGTATTTTTTCCCAGCTGAGCGGGTGAACCAAAGTTGAGAAGAGCAACTCCACCTAATTCTGCATAAAACTTTGCCAGGTTTCCTGGCGAGCTGCTTACTCCCTCAGGTGCGAGACTTCTCTCCTGGCACGTTAGAGCAGACCTTTTTCAGTCACAGGAACAAGGTGGTCCTGAATGTATCCGTGACTCCCGAGGTATGATTCCACGTCCCAGTTTCCCCACACTGCTTTGGGTAAATCGCCTAATCTACCTCCTACCTCCATAAAATGGGAGCTCAGTGAGGGATGCAGAGGCCATTAATAATGATGAGCTGTTCAGCTCTGTAGGTAAGTACCCACTTCGGTGGGTGGGGAGTCCTGTGCCCTCGGCTACGCACGCAGAGTGAAACCCACCACTCTGAGGAAGCCAGCAGTGATTTTTTGATGGTCCCAGACACCACAGATAACTAAACCTGGCTGACCTGTATATCCTGAATGCCACCAGTGAGGTGGGAGGCAACTTTCCAGACTATCATGCAAAAGCCTGAGTTGGAAATGAGATACTTCAGCTTTGGCTTTACAGATGCACCAGCATGGCAAAAATCATGTTCCTTGTACCACGCCGATGGAAGAAAAGCCAAGAAGCCATACATAAGCAAGACTGAAATAGCTGGTCAGGCCCTCCTGGCTTTCTCCAGCCGGAGGAGAGGAGTCACTGCCCTCCTTCACCTTCCAGCCATGACAATGAGCCTGCAAGTCAAAGTCAAGGGCAGTGTCCCCAAAACTCATGTGTTTTGGGTGTGACCATGCACGAAGGAGCAGTTTCTCACCCAAGTCCCTTGGAGCAGGGTGCCTGGCTGTGAAAACCATGTGCTCTAATTCCTGTGCAAGGGAAAAGCAGGGTCAGGCAGAGCCCAAAGCTGTCACCCCTCTTTGAGGGTCCTTAGCGAAACCTTAATGATGCTGAGGAGAGACAGACAAAATCCCTTGCTCTTAAATGTACTTCAGAGCAAACTACACCCCAAAATGGCAAACGTGCTTGTTTTGTAGCCAACACAAGAAGTTTTCCAAGGGATGGTCTCTGGAGGTAAAAGCATATGGTTTGCATGAGGCATGGACGGTGTGAAGGGATCCCTGGGGGCCGTGCTGGGAAGAACCAGAGACCTGAATTTAGAAAAATTATTTGGGAGATCATTTCAAATCCCTTTTCTCTCTGTTTTGCTCATTTTGGGACTCTGGGCCACAGTCACCCACACAGCATAGGCACCCTCGTGTTTCACAAGGCTGCCTTGCTGATGCCAGTGGGAATTGAGCCTCAAGGATACCCCAGGGGTTTCCTTCACTTCAGTAGTAGGGAAAGCACTCTCCAGTGAATGAGACCTTCTGGATTGGCCTGAAAGCCCTAAGATCTCTTCCCTGTGCAGTCCTGGGGGGATGCCCAGCAGTGAGCCGCTGCTGTTCCCATCCCTTGCCTCCTGCTGCTCCTCTCCCAGCACATCCCTCAGGAAAAATCTGGGTGGAAAGAGATCTGCAGCCAGTGCCCACCCGCTTCCCTGGGCTTTGAGCATCCTCGCTGTTTCCCGGGGGGTGCGTGGCCATGGGAATTCTGCAGAGAAAAAGCTGGGGAGATGGCTTCTATTCCTCCTCCTGTCAGGGAGGCTGGGGACCGCAGCCCCAGGGAGAAGCTCTTGTGCAGAGCTGCGTGTGCGGAGCGGAGCCGCCTCTCGGCAGCGGCGATCCCTCCGTGCGCGCACGGGAACCATCCGGGGCTCCCAGCCTGAATTACCAGAAAATTAAACATATGTCTCCACTCACCCAGGCGAGGAATTAGATGTTGATCCGTCCTGATTCCATCTATTTCAATTATAGACAAGGACAGGCGCTGCCTTCCCCACACAGAAACCCAGGGAGGCTGAACAGTCCTGGAGAGGTCTCCAGCCCGCAGGGCTCCTTCCGGGCAGGGGAGCATCCCGGGCACTGCAGCCCCTTTGAACCCCACGCGGGGGATGCTCAAGGCTATGGAAGGATGCTTGAGGCTGGAGGAGATATTTGGGGACCTAGGGTAGATGCTCAGCACCATGGGGAGGGTTATTTGGGCCATGGCGGGGGGAAGTTCTTAGGGCTCTGGGTGGATTCTTGAGGTTCTAGGGTGGAAGTTTGGAGACCTGGGGTAGATCCTCAGGGCTCTGGGGAGATACTTGAAGCCGTGGATGGGGTGCTCAGGGCCCTGGGGGGATGCTCAGAATAAGGGGCCATGGGGGGCTGGCAGCAGGGAGTCAGAATACACAGGGCTGTGTGTCTCTGATAAGAGGGAGCAGCACTGTGTAAACCAAAGGTGATATTAAAAAGGTTTGACTGTAGTCACGAGAGCAATAAACCCTCCAATCAAAGCTTCCAGATTATCTGCTATCATGCAGTGGTTCACTGAATGTGAGCACTGGCAGGGGTGTGGGGAATGGCAACAGAGCCAGAAAACGGTCCCACAAAACAGATGTGAGCTTTACAGCAAGGCAGCTCCATAGCACCAGGGCTTCAGTCCTCCTGGCGATGGGCTGGGAAAGCCCCTCCCCAGTCCTTTAGTGCAGCTTGTGTTTCCAAAGGAGAGGAGGAAGACCTTGAGGTGCTCCAGCGGTGGGAAACACAAGCAAGCTCAGGTGGGCGATGTGCTGGCAGCTCCAACCTGTGCTGCCCGTGAGGCTGCCTCAGTCTTCAACCTGGGAGAAGCAAACACCTTTGCTGTGAAGCCGGAGGAGGTTGGTCTTGTAGTGACCAAACAGTGGCTAATATCTTATATGTGACTAATAAATATCAGTATTACAGACCAGCAGTGATGTGAAGTGCAAGTCCTGCAGCAGGCGTGCTCAGCCAACATGCCTGTGTATGTCATAGCCATTAGGAGAGGAGACTTTTTGGAAAACACCCAATAAACCTGTGCTTAGGGATCACCAGGAGCACACAAGAAACCAAACGGATTCTTTGATTTCAATGTTAAGGACAGGCACAGCTTTGATGCTGAGAGCATGGAGACACATTGCTCCTTGTGAGAGGCACAGAGGATTTGGCAGCTCCTGGCATTAAGTGTTGGTTTTGTCCACCCTTCTCTTATCTCCAGCTCCTCCCTGAGCATGCCCAGGAGAATTCAGTCACCCATGGGGAGTCACCGAGGCTGGTCACTGCTGCTGGGCTAAGTGGCAGCAAAGCCATGCCCCATCCTTGGGTTTCAGGGGGCTGCTGGCAGCGAATTCTCTGCCCCTCCCTAGCATCAGCGGTGCCTGCCTGCATTTCGCAGTCGCTTTGTTGCCAGCCTGTGCTCAGATACGTTCCCAAATACCTCTGCATCATGTTTGAGATGCTCAGCCACAGGGAGAGAGGGGAGAGAGGTGCCACCCTGCACGGGCTCGCTCCTCTGAGGGTCCCTCTTGGAGCCCAGAGCCCAGCGGGAGCTGTAGCCAGGCTGGCAGGGCTGTGGGGCAGCATACTGCTCTGATGGCAGGGGGCTCTGCCACAGGGCTGTCACCCCCAGCCTCAAAACATGCAGAAAACTTGGGAAGCAACCAGTGGCTTTCCTGGCTCACCAGGATGGAGACAGCAGCCTGCTCAGAGGACAGGCTGCAGGCAGGAGCAGGGAATTGGGGCAGGCAGGGACCCGAGAGCAGGTGTTGGATAGAGCATCTCCTCCCTTGACAAAACACAACACAACCCCTTTGGTATCCTGAGGTTCTTCCATGCACAGCAAGCTGGAAATCTCCCCCTGCTCCCAGGGCCAAACCAAAAGGAGCGTTTATCTAAGCCCAGACACTGGTACCCTGGCCAAGCACGACAGCTCCCAGCTTTCTAAATCACACTGGCTGCCTTGGGACATTGTCTTCACTTTCTCCTTCCCCCTCTGTCCCACTGCTCCCAGCAGGAGGTGCAGCAGCAAGGCCTCAGAAATGCTCAGAAATGCCCGGAGCTCTGCTCCTTCCCTGGGTGGGCAGCACCAATCTGGCTTTTGTCCCTCTTTACCTGCCCGGGGTAAGCATTGCCTACGGTAACACTGCATCATCGTTGAAGCATCATCACTGTGATGAGCCTTCGCTTTGCAGTGCCACACACGCAGGAACAAACAGCCCTTAAGAGCACAGGCAAGAGGCAAACAGCCTCTGGGGGCTCAGAACAAGTGGTGCTGAAGCTCCCTGAAACCTCCTTTCGGAAGCTTTCCCCCAGATTCCTGCTTCCCAAGAAGTAGCGCCGAGCCCTCCCAGCCCATGCCATTGAAACCCGAGGCTCTGCATCCCACCAGAAGAGGCTCTGCAGGCCCCCAGAGAGACAGACAGCTCTGAAAAGAGCCATGGGGAAAACTTGTGGATGCTGAAAAGCTTTAGCAGAGGGATTTTCCAGTTTTCTGCAGCATTCTGTGAGAGCTCTGAGTTTCTCATGAAAGCTATGAAAAACACTGCTAAGGGTTTTTGTAAACTAACTCTTTATCTTGCACCTGGGTTTGTTATGCAGGATTGTTATGGTTCCAGCCTTCTGATATTTTGGAAGAGGCGTCTTAGAGCTTGACCAATCCCCTCAAGGGGTGGATGGCCGAGCACCCAATTGTCTTATGCCATTCAACACACTCTTTGCGAATCCTGTTATAAAAGGTGGATTTAATTAATTAATACGGAGCTTTTCTCTCCTGCATCCTGGCTTCCTGTCGTTATTTCTCACCATTACAGCGACAAAAACTGGCGCACGAGAGATGTTAGTCCATGGCTAAATGCAAGGATTTTAAATCCTGATTTTCCATTGCAAACGAGCGTGGTATGCTCTCGGCACAACCGCTCATTCAGGGGCAGTCCCCTTGCCCCCGTGCAGAAGAGGACGAGCCCCCTCCCACCCCAAATTGTCTCCTACTCCTCCCCGTGAGAGCCTCGAGGGTGTGGAACACGCTGGGCTGGAGATGTCCCCTCACTGGCTGCTGGGCTCCCTCTCCCTCCTCCTCCTCCTTCCAGCCCTGCGGGGAATTGCAGCGTACCTCAGCGGCATCAGGACATTACAGATTCCCGGGGCTTTTGAAAGTGCAGAATGCCCTTTAGCGCTGCTATTGCCACGCACAAGGCTTTTTAGATGTCACAGGCATGTAGTGAAATAATTAAAACCCATGTTCAGACCTTAAATCTGGTATTAAAATGAAACTCTGGCAGCTCCAGAGCTGTCCAGGAGCTGCACAAAGGAAGGAACCTTAACCCCGTGTCTGTGCCTTGGGATAAGGCCATGCCATCCTGCCTTTGCCAGCAGTTTGGGCACATCCTGAGTGCTTCATGTGCCCCTCCAGCTTTACTCCTGCAGGAACCAACACACGTGTGGGGTTGGCATGGAGGCAAATTTGTGCCCATTTCACAGTCGGATAAAACTGATCCCAGAAGCAGTGAGGGCAAGGTGGGAGTTACAGGGATGGGTCACCACTCCAAACATCTCCTTTGCCAGCAGATGGGGGCTGGGGCAGCCAGAGCAGCTCAGTGGGTCCTGCCGAGCTGGGGGGGGGTGAGGGGGATGCCTGTCGTGCAAGCAACCAGCACACAGGTACTGGAATTTCCATCGCTTGGCTACACACAAGTTGTTAGGGAAAAAAAAAGAAGATAAATAAAGATAAATGGAGGAGAGCTGAGCATGCTGGCAACCCTTCTCTATCATTCCTTTTCTTCCCTAAGCAGATCAAATTATGACCTGAAATCACTGAATACATATTTTATTATGTGGATAATTTAAAGGATGAGGACGAGACAGAGAATTCATAAGGTACAGTCATGTTGGAAGACAAAGAGTTCCCATTAATCTCCTATAGGGAAAAAAATGGAACAGGAGAAAAGGAGGGGGGACAGGTTGTAATCGATGCTATCCTCTCCTCTCCTCTCCTCTCTGGGTGAGCTGGGACATGCAGGGATGTCTTCTCCACTAACACCAGACAGAAGCTGCTGCTAAAGACCTCACAAAACAGACGTGGCGCTCCGAACTCTTCCTGCCTCCACTGCCCTTCTCTAGCAACGTAACCCCATCATTTCTCATCCCATTTAAAGAGCTTGGAAATCAGCTCTCCTCTTCCGTGCAGAGCCAGGGAGCAGGAGATGCCCCCTTCCCTTCCCCACAGCCCTGGGGAGGGCTGTCCCATGTCCCTCCCGGACTCAGAGCCCTCCCTGGGGCTGTGCCTTCACGGTCTGCTGGGCTTTGGCCCATTTCACCCCGTCTGGTGCCAGCTCGAGCATGATGTTCTGGTGACTTTGAGGGGTCAGCCCCATTTTACTTCCCCTCAGCATCCCCTGCCCTGTTGCTCTTCTCTCTGCAGATCAATGCCAGCTTCAGGATGTTTTTCGGTCACTGCAGGACCAGGAAAGAGCCACTGGCTCTTGGTAATTGTTTTCATAGCTATTAAGCAATAAAAAAAAAAACTCTCTATGGGTTGCTGAGCCCTGGCACCACGCTGGGGGTGTGAGGGCTGATCCCTGGAGGCAGCACCCTGAGCACATCTCTGATGTGGGACACTGGTAATGGGACAGGAGCAGTGGGGCTGGTGGCTTCAGACCAGTTCCTGCTCAGATCTAAGGGGATAAAAGGAGTGTATTTTCCCTCTTAAACACCCTACATGGTTTTATGGAGATTTTGACAAGTCAGATTAAGCACTGTAATCAAGACAAACGTGTTGTTGAAGTAAGGCCCCCAGGGACAAAATCAGAGTTGCTGAGCATTTTCCCTACCCAGCCCCGCACATCTCACAGTGGAGGGACAGGCGCTGGGATCCCGCCTGCAGCACGAGCTGCTCATCCCTCCAGTGGTCACTGTGCTCTCCGTGGGGGCTGCAGAAGGCGACACACAGGACTGACCAGTGCCTTCACAGCTCCATGCCCTGGTCCATCAGAGCCCAGCACTGCCCCTGTGGCTCCCCGCAGGCCCAGCGGGGTGGCTGGCCCTCTCTGGGAGACCCCCGATGCTGAGAGGGTTATGAGGAGGTAATCTTGAAGGGAACACTTCCAATTAATGAATTAGAAGCTCCTGGGGCTGCAAGGGCACATCAGTGCTTGTGGGTTTGGGACTCCTGTTGGGCTCACGCTGCTGGCTCAGTGTCAGCTGTCACCTGATATTACTCCTGCCTCCTAAGGACAGCCTTTGCCTCCAAAATTATTTCCCAAATTATGCCTGAAAGGATCTTATGAGAGAGTGTGCTCCCCAAGTTCTCAGACAGGTGGGGGCACTGGGGGGATTTCAGGGAGGATGATGGTGTTAGAGATGCTCATGGCGCTCACACTCCTCTGCTCTTCATACAAGTCTCCACCCCCAAATTCTGGGAGTCAAACAAGAGCATCGAGGTAATACAACTCCCTGAACAGACTGGGGAGACACTAGGGAAGGCAGAAGTGGGAGACCAGTAAAACCTGTCTCTCTCTGCATGGATCAGAGGTTTTAGGCGAGCAGCTATCAGATGAGATTGGTTTTGTCGCCTCACTCCCTGATGAGCTATTTTCCACCACAGCCCACTGACGGCAGCAGGCAAGCTGCAAACTTTCTATTCCAGGCAGATTAGAGGCTGTGATGTGTGTGTGGAGCCCTCCTTGCCCTGAAAGGTTCGTGATACCGGGAGCCCTGCCAGATGCTGCGGTCCTGGGAGAGGTGGAACCACCTTCTCCCCTTCCCCTGCACACTGGTCAGGGGAAGTTCATACTTAAGTTTTCTTCCTCACAAAGAGATGTCAAAAAGCCCTCACTTTTTTCCCCCTCCTAATAAATTTTCCCTGCTGCTTGATGTTGGAGGGCAAATTCTTGTCCTGCCTCTGCTGAGTTACAATGGCCAGCCATCAGCCAGAGCCAGACTGAAGATGTGGAAGTTAAGATGGAGAGATTTAAAACAGTTTTTTGGTGAGACCTACTCAGCTCAAATGGCTGGCTAACACACAGAGCAGAGAATTCATCTTGCTTTAACCCAACTAACCATTTTTAAATTAACTTATGAAGAATGTAAAGACTTAACGTACCCCAGCCTTGTAACTGAGCAGAGATGAGATGATCATCACTTCAAGCATTTGCAGCTGCCTCTGAAGGTAAAATTAAAGCAAACCATGCGGTGATGGTTACCAGAAGGCTGGGGGGAGTAGGGCTACAGGTGCTTCTCCAGGAGACAGATGTGGGCTCTGATGCTTATGCCACTGATGCTGCTCTAATTTGTGCATTTCCCATGGTCTCAAGCACACCTTGCCACTAGCCAAACCTCTCAGACCCTCAGCATTCGAAGTAGGTGACACTCCCTGAGCTCTACAGATGCTCCACCCATTAGCAAGTGCAGGACACTGCTGAGAGGAAGGAAGATCCCTCTCTGAGATCAGGCGAGGAGCATCCCATGAGGCTGGCCTCGAGGAAGAGTCTTTGCAGGCAGCGGCGAAGGCTGGCGGGAGCAGGATGCAATCCCCTCCTCTGGATGCTGACAGACGAGATGAGTTCTTCAAGGCAAACGCCACAGTGAACGCTCTACTCACCCTGGGCTGCTGCAGGTCCTTGCTGGGTGTTTCTGGCCTCCAGAAAAGCAGTGAGAAAGGAAAGAGGATTTTTGAGCTGGAAAGGAGATCTGCCTTCCCAATTATCTGCTGATGTCATTATGACCTTCCATAGTTAAACAAAATTACCCTAAACAAACACGGCTCTGCACTCGGGTCAAACACTGGCATTAGCAGCTGGCTGCACTCACTGCAGGAGAGCCCTGACATACTGAGATTAATTTAAATTTCCCATTGACCATCATTTTCAATTCCCTCCAGCACTGAATTTCTTTTTAGCACTAAGGCATGTTCCTCCTGCTCTTCTGTTAAATGCTTTAAAATTAATCGAAGAGGCTGGCTGGCCAAGAAAGGTTTGAAATTCCCTTTCTCAAAGAAAAATCTGACTCACCAGCCCCTCTCGCAAGGACACGAGTGCTGGAGGCAAAACCGTTCCGGGGCAGTTCCCAGTCAAGGGCTTTGTCAGCTGGTTTTCTCAAAAGAAGAGAGTGAGACTAAAGACTCCAAGTGCCCATCATCCGCAATTAATTTTCACAAGGAGAGCGGTTAAGTGCTGGAACAGGTTTTCCAGAGGGACTCGGGAATCTCCAATCCTTGCCTGGTTCAGCTGTGAACATCTCCAGGCCCTGAAGCAACCTCATCCAACTTTGAGTAAGCTCTGCTCTGGACAGGGGGTTGGACCAAAGACCCCTGGACATCCCTCCCAAAGTCAATCACCCCCAACTCTAAAAGGGCTGAAAACCTGGCAGGAACCATTTGTTGAGGAGGTGACTAGTTAAAAAAATACTGACCGCACGCTGTTTAAAAAAACCAAACAAAATTACAGTAATTATATGTGACTTAATATGTCAACTGTGAAGAGTTACCTGAAGGAAAGAAAATTAAGGGGATTAAAATAAGGAGCGTTACCTCTTGTGACAAAGAAACGAAGACAAAAAAACGCCATCAACTTGTGTTTATGAGCGGCTGTGTTTCTAATTAGGGCCAGACACCAAATTTGCATTTTATCTTGATTGAAATAGAATGAAAACTGAAAAAATAAAGGCGGCCGATGTTAAACAGCTTTCCCTGTTTAATTCCAGGAGTAACCTTACAGCATTCAAAACAGCTGCCTTTTTTCTTCTGTTTTAAAGATCTCGGCTTTGTCAGAGCAATTTCAATTTAAAACACTGAGGATCTTCAAGTGGGGGAGAGAAGGAATGAGGTCACCTGCCAACAGCGGCTGCGTGGCACCGGGCTGGGCGACAACAGCAGCCAGGGCAGTTTGCAAAATAAACGAGTAGGCATTGATAAACAAGCCAGAGGCTGGGGAAAACCCACACCTGAAACCAGGGGAAGCAGGAAGAGCAGTGGTGATGGATCAGCACATGGGCCCTGCCTTTGGAGGGGGCTGGCTGGGAAGGATGCTCAGCACCGTCACTCCACACCGAACGCTCTTAAAATGAAGCAAAATGGAAATCAAACTAGTGCTCAGTGGGACGTGTCAGACAGCTGCCATCAGGCAGGAGGAACCAATTTTGTTTTCTTCTGCCACAGTGACTCGGGTTACTCATCCAACGGAGACCTGCAGGTAGCACTCTGAGCAGGACACAAGCTAGCGTGCTCTCTTCTCTCTCCTTTCCCTCTCTCCTCACTCTCGCCCCCACTGACACACCAGAAATCATGGAAGAAAACCAGCATGCAGCATCCGAGAGCCATCCACCCACCCCGCCCCTGGAGCTCGGCATCGCTTTTCTCCCCACTGGACTAGACTCTCCAGAAGCTACTGGTGGCGTGTCCCACATCCTTCTACCTTTGAAGGAGCACAGATCACCCCCTAGAAAGATGCACCAGCACTGAACCAGGACAGGGGAGCTGTCCCCAGTTCTGCCATAAGGCTTCATCCCTGCTTCTTTATTCACATCAAGAGCATCCTTGCTCTTCCTCCCTGCGCTGTGAGCAAAGGGTGTGAGAAGATGCCACAATCCTCCCGGGAAGATCAGAATCAGGCCTTTAACACCTGGAGGACATGTTCGAGTTCCTGCATGGGTAGCCCACGACCACGGCAGGGCCTTGCTTTGCCGACATGGAGCGTGAAGCTCCTGCATCGATCCCGGCCTCGGCGGTGTGAGGGAGACTGTTGCTGTGATTCAGCCCACGTTCGGAGCGAGGGGGCCGGAGTGGGTCAACTTCCCCTCATCCGACTCTATCCCAGAGGAGGAATCAAAAGAGTGCTCTGGACCATAGCAACATCCACACCCTGGTGTGCCACGTCACAGAGCCTCTGACCCTGTGGCTGGCTCGCATGGTCTGAAATCCTTTTTAGAGATAATTTTTATAAGCTAGTATAACTTTGTTTCTCACCTGAGATGTCTCTATTGGTCTCCTGTCACGTGTCGTCAACCTCCTGATTGGTTGGCCCTGCTGTATCCTCCTCTCACTGCACCCCCATAAATCCCAGAGCCGAGACAAAGAAACCCGAGATTCTCTCGGCATCAGCTCCCCTTCAAGATCTATCTCCCTGTCCTTAGGGACAGAGAAATAAACTTGGAAAAGTAGTACCGAGACTCCACTCTTTCATCTTTGTCCTCGCTGTGGTTTGTGAACTGCTTGGGGCAGCTGGCCGCCGGCCGGGGAAACTGAGGCACGAACCCCACCAGCCGCAGGCCGAGCCCTCAGGGGGAGGCAGGGTGGCAGGAGACACGGAGTGCAGGGAATGAAGAGAGAGGGATTGTGTGTGCAAACCAGAACGCTTCCCACAGGTATCGCTGTCTGCACCGCACCTCTGGTACTCACGGCAGGGAAAAGACGCGACGCCCACCAAATCCACTTCCGAGCTTCACGAGTTCTGGCAGCAATCCTGACAGTTTAGCTCGGCTGCTGCTCGTGACGACCGTCTGCACCTTCTTATCTGCTCTGCTATCCTGCCAAGAAAACAACAACAACTCCCAGCTTCACGGTTTATTCCCCCTCCATATGTACAATTAAGTGTATGCATGACCATTAAAAATAAGGCTACTTATATCATGGCTCTGAAACACATTACAAACCAACTCTGTCCCCTCTCTTATTACAACATTCAAAATGCTTGGCTTCCACGGTGTGCAGAGAGGGGCAAACACAACCAGACCACACAGGTGATTGAGTGGTGCAGGGCTTTGGTAACTGGATCTAGAAGCTTCGTCCTGTAGCTGAGATAGTCAAACACAGGTCAGTGGGAGGCAGATCTTTATCCCACGATGTCTCGGCAAGGTCAGTCCAGGCCCCAGGAACTGCAGGCCCCCTCATCTCAGCACGTTGCTGGTGGCAGGTGGCCCACGTGGAACTTAATCCTCTCCTTCAGAACTGCCCCTCTGGGGCAAGGAAGGGGTCTAAGGAGAGGAGGAAGGGGAAGGTTGTCCTTCTCTTCTTGATGGCTAGAGGACTTCGGTCTCCAGTGGTGTCAACCTCGGTGACTTTTCTCAACATATAATGCATCTAAAAAATAATTAATAAATCAAAGGAACAACAGAACCATACCATGATGGGATTTCAAAGTGAATTGCTTGCATGTCCAGGTAAGGCTTAGAGACTCTGTTTTTCCAGTGAGGACGAAGAAGAGTCCAGATGAACGTAACTGGAGATGTGCAACTGAGGACAGCCCTGTGTGCTCCCGTAAGCTCCCTTCACAAGTAAATCTGTTCCCTTATGCAACAAGACAATCTTCCAGCTTCAGCTTGTGGCTCAATAAATTTTATTATTCCTTTTTGTTTTTATTTAAAAGAATTTGTTTTCCTATCATAAAAATTAGACAACCACACCACCACCACCACCAGCAAAGTCTGTGGAGTTAATGTTGATGGCAGACAGTTCACTGGTGTCACCAGCATCTCAAAATGTCCTATAAAGTCCATAAATGGAAAAAAACCCAAACATGATAGTTCTGGGGAGGAACATCAAGGTGGTTTTGGTTTCTTGTCCCACTGTGGTTCCCAGATGAATACTGTAGCATATCAGCAGGACCAAGTACCTCATGCCTTGAGAGAAAACCCTTCATACCAGCTCCAGTACCTGATTAGTAAGGAAGACGAGACATTTAGAATAGGAATTTATGACATTCAGTATTTCCTACATCAGCAGATAGATCACCAAGACAGGACTGACCCTTCCGTCTCCACCCCTTACCCTTTATTCACCAGCACGCAATAACATCCCACAAATGGGATAAGCACTTGGCAAGCATCCCAATTTTGATGTCTGCTTGTGTGATGATAAATTAGCCATGAAGCAAAACCATCCACAGATGCCTCATTTCCCCTCAATCACACAGCTCTCGGAAATCCTGTAACAGAGATCAGGGCTTTTGTCATCCCAGCCCTCTGTGCTCTTGTTTCCCTTGTCCAGGCTGGGATGGAACAGCAGCCTCTGACAGCAGAAAAGTGCCTGTGGGGCTGCCACAGTCTGCATTAGCCTGGTCTGGCTTTACAGGGAAAAGCTCTAGAGCTGTAGCTGATGGGTAATGCCCAGTGTGGCATCTGTCCCCACAGTGCTGTGGGGTTGGGCAAACCCAGGCCATTCCCAGACCATCCCACCTTCCTGCTGCATGCTGCCAAAGGCAGATGGAGATACCAGAGTTCTGACAGCCCTGGCTGTTTGCACATTTCTCTCTGTCTACCTACTCTCATTAACAAGCAAAGTGCATGAGCAAAACCTCTCCTCTCTAATCATTGCTCCTGCTGCTGGATTCACTTCAAAGTCTCAAAAGCGTCTGTGCATTTTGTCCATTTTAAGGAGGAGGTGAGCACAAAGTGACCACCAACCAATTCCAGAATGTGATATATAAATAAATCCCCTGTGAATGAGAGGCTGCAGCATCACATGCTGCAACAGCAGGAGTAACCCAGCCACTTGAGTCCTAAAAAAAGGGGAAAAAAATCTTGGCATGCAGTTAAACACAGACCACTTGGGTCTCTCACCATTCTTGCATTTTTAGTGATTTTTCCAGGGCAGTTCAGACCAGCAGCTCTGGGATGGCTCCAGAGAACTGCTATTGCCACAGGGACATGAGGGACAATCAGGACCTCAGCCTCATGACAGTGACAATGCAGTGTATGACTCTGCAGACAGCAGGTAAACCCCTTTAGCAGCAGCTCCAGAAACTGCCAGGGGTCTGGGCTACAGGCTTAGGGCATCAACCACCAAACCCAACAGCATGGGTGGAGGGCAGTGCTGCCGTGTAGAACGGGGGATGGAGTTCTGGGTTTGGGTTCAGTTTGGCACTGCCTTGGGCACTGGTTTTGCTTGGCTGATGGACACACAAAGAAGGGCAGTCTTTTCCCTGTCACTTGACATTCCATGGATAGAAATGCAACTGAGCAGACACTCTGGAAGACTCAATTCAAGCGCTGCAAACCTGGCACTGCGCCGGCGCCTCGGTGCACGGGGACGGCTGGTGCTTTCCCAAAGCCCCGTGCTGGGGCTGCTGCATGGGTACTGCCTGTCTGAGCACCGGAGTCAGCAAAGACAGGCAGCATCCCCGCTCACTGCAGCGCTGCTCCGGCCGGCTGCACACCAGGAGCTCAGCTCTCAGCCCTGCTGCACCTGCAGCAGCCAAAGGACGGGCTCAGGTTAACGCTGGTGAGTTAACACTCAGCCTCTGCTGCCACGGGAGCCAGCAGGGAGGTGCTTGTGCCAGGCCCTCCGTGCTGCCAGGACCCCGAGGAGCAGCAGCAGGTACTGGATGGCCACCAGCAACTCTTCCACACCTCGCTGCAACTGGTTTCCCTGCTGGGGCACTGCCTGCTCGCTCCACTGTGTGCCAGAGGCAAATGCATCATTTAAATTACAAACCTCCACAGCCAAGATGACCTCCTCTAATGGTTTCTCCTGGCTGTTCAGTGTCTCTGACCTTGCTCTTTACTATCAACAGATTCAAGCGTTTAGAGGCGAGATGTGTAAAATAACTTACCTTAATTGTACCCTGACTGTTAGCAGCAATAAGCACATTGGACTCCTGGAAAACAAAAAAAAAAACAAACAGAGGCACTATCAGAACCTGCCATTGGTTTTATTCCTCCCCCTTTTTGGATGAAGCAGCAGAGAAGAAGTTATTTTTATCTTAAACATTAGAAGTATATCTAATTTCAAAGGGATTTAACTCTTCCTATATCTGAGATGCTTTCAAGGCTAGAAGTCTTCGTAAGTTAAAACTACCTTGAAGAATTAGAAAGCAATAATCCTTAGTGCTTGTACAGAGCTTTAAATCTCCAAAGCAATTTACAAACATGAATTAATTCTCACAGCCTCCCAGTGAAATGGACTAATAAAAATAATAGTTATTTTCATCTTTTGGCAGCCTGTGGACAAAGGTCTCCAGCACCCTAACTAAGCCAACTAATCACCGTTACAAAACCCCTCTAGCTCCGAGGCCAAGAGGCTTCAGATGAGTAAAACAAAGAGGAGAAGAGATTAGAGAGCAATAGCGGGTGCACCCAGTTTGAGAGGGAAGATAAACACAGAGGGCTCCAGCCCTGCCTTAAGCAGAGAGGCAGCATCTATTTACTTCCTGCCAATTGATGGAGTCACATTTGGAGCTATCCTGGTTGACTGCAAATTAATGGTCTGCTGCATCAGCCAGGCAACCCCCAGGCAAGAGCTGGAGGAGAGAGAGCGTCTTCTCTCCAGACCGCATTCCTCAGGTGACCGGCAAGCACAGATGCACCCTCCCCAGCCAAAATCCTATCCAAAAGCTGCAGGGAAATCCAAAGGAATGACACGGTGCCAGTAAGCCTAAGGCACGTAAGCACTGGGGTGCTGGCAAGAGCCCCGGAGATGCTGAGGGAGAAGCAGTGCCCCCAGACGGGTGTCCCACAGCCATCCCCGTGCCAGCAGAGGTGGTGCACGCTGCTGAACCGCCTGCTGCCGACTGTTTTCTCTCGAGACAGCTGATATCTTTTCTGAAAGACGTTTTTAAATTTCTCTCGCTGCTGCTATCCATCGCCAGACAGACCTGCTGTAATTACCCCATCGCTTAACACATGCATTTTTAATCAACTCAGTGACTAGAACAGGCCCCGCTCCAAAGGGAGTGGGAAGGCAGCTCAGCACAGCCCCAAGCTGGCAGTGCGCTGCCTCACCATGAAGTTCAGGACTTTGCACAGCCTCCAGATTTGGGGCAAAGGGAGAAAAATCCCCTTCAGTGTGAAAATCCATGGATCAGGTAAGAGTAGCCCTGTGGTGGGCCACTGGGCTAACTGACACAGATAGATTTGTTCACCTTGGTACAATCATTAGAGGATTAGTTAAAACTCCTGATACTATCCCACTAATGATCCTCCAAGTCTAGGCTCCTGAAAAGAAAGTATATCCTCAAAGGAAGAATATACTCCAATTTCTGTTCATTTGGTGACTAAGAATCTAATCCAATGAACTGCTCAGCTTCTGGTTAACAGCATTAAAATCAAAACCCACTGGGGGGGGAACGCAGATATAAATATTATTTGGGTACTGAAACAGGGACCAGGATGCCCAGTAGGATTCTGGAAGCAAGGGAGAGGGACCAGCAGCTATCTACTGTGCAGTGCAGGAGACCTGAACTCCTGAGTACAGATGATGCAGGGTTTGAATGATTCCCGCTTGCACTGTGAGTGACTAGTAATTCATCCTGCTGCTGCAGTCTGCTGGGGTGCCACTGTAAATGAACCCTGTTTCCACGAACAGTTTTACCTGCTAAATAAAATAAAAAGACCAGAGGGTAATTTACTCTCACTCCCTTGTTCTTCAGAAGCCTCTGGGTGCTGGGTTTTTTTCTGCAGGGTCTGAGCTAATCACTGCTCTGCTGCTTTCATCCACAACCAAGAGATGCAAACAGGAGCAGACAGCAGCAAAATTAGCACCAAATCTGTCACCGAGCAAACAGTGACTTGCTTGTTAAGGCACTCTAGCA
The DNA here is from genome assembly GCA_013397865.1 of Struthidea cinerea. Taxonomy (NCBI): domain Eukaryota; kingdom Metazoa; phylum Chordata; class Aves; order Passeriformes; family Corcoracidae; genus Struthidea; species Struthidea cinerea. The sequence continues at coordinate 908,960 of VZTI01003648.1, read as the reverse complement.
CTGCTTCTCCAGGAGCACAGCTAAGTAACTTGTTTTTAATCCTCCAAAGAAACAATTCACTTCCTTTCGCGTTGCCTGTAAAACAGTCAATATACTTGATGTGTTAAGCACCTCAAGAAGTCATGAAGTTGTTTACATCTGTAGGTCTGTAACTCGTGACAGCCATGTGCACAATAAACTGATCTTTTTGCCAGGACATGTACAAATGGAGTCACCAGGACCTCAAAAGAAAACCACATCACCACTGAACTGGCAGATCACCTATTTCCCCAAACCCACCACTATGACCACCTGTATCGCTGAGGCATGAAAAACAGGGTCTCACCATCCATTGTGGCTGCATGTTCTACTTTACCATAATCAACTGGTGTTTCTGTGCAGGGCAAGAAGGTTTAAAGGCTGGTCTTACTCATCCCTTCCATTTCTGCTGCCTGCAGGAGCCAGCAACTCCCAAAGCAGAGGCAGCAGGATCTTCACCGATGCAGCCCAACTGAGTAACCCTGCTCTGAAGAAAGCAGTTATTAAAATGACTCTTCTACACAGGAATCTTCTCCTGGGAGTGGTTTGCACCTGCAGCCCCTCTTAGCAGGAGAGGCAGAAGGAACCAGCTGCCTTTGCTAAAACAAGGTTGAAGAAGAAAAATGAACAAACGTAACAAAAATGGAGAGTTTAGGGTTTACTGCCTGGCAAGCAACAGCATTTTGTTCTGTGTGGCTGCTAATCTCAAGCATTACTGCACTCTGGAGGAAAGCCACTGACCGTGTCCCCTGCTGGAATGTGGCAGCCTCTGCTCTGCCCAGCGTCCCAACAAGCCAGGGAGAGCCATAAAACTGACAGGAGACACCTTTAGAATCTTGGTCCTCTAAAGGCAATAGAAAAAAAGCTCTGGGCATGTCAAAATTATGCATCTTCTTGTCTTTCAGTGTTACATATGAATTAAAAATTTTAATTGGCAAATGTAGGTGCATGTCAGGACTCATGCTAAGATTAATAAAGGGTGCAGTTCCAGAACTGCTCAAACGTGCTCCAGGGCTGAAGTTCTGTGCTAAGACCTATGAAAAACTTTCTGCATCTGCCTGCCTTTTTTTTTTTGACTGCAGAGACAGCATTATGGGAAATCTGAAGGGCAGTTGTTCCTTGACATGGGAAGGACTTGACTCCACCATAAATCTCTGTTATTGCACAGGCTGGATACATATTCACAAGGAGGTAAGCATTATGTAAAATGAAGTTGTAAATTGGTCTTGAGTGCAAAGACAGACCAGAAGCACCTCTGTCCTGAACCTGACACATCCCTGTTTCTCCAGTCTGAATATGACTGGTGCCCCCACAGTAACTTTGGAGCATTCACCCATGGGATTTGAAGGGACTTTCACTGATTGCACCAAAAAAAAAAAAAAAAGAAATTTTTGCAGCACATTTTTGATGGCAAAGAAAAACAAAATCGAGTTTAGGACCTTCCTGAGTAGATGAGATACCTGCTACATTCATCATTCAAAGGAATTGTTCACCTGGTGACAGCTGGGTTTTGCAGCACACTGATTTCCTTCCCTCCTAGATAAGCCCTATTTTGGATGGCCCTGGGGAAGCAATTTGTACAGGAAAGGAGCAGAGGAGAAGTAAAGTCTGGCTGACTGCTGGTATTCATGCAAGAGCAGTCAACACCAAGACCATCAGAAATGCTCTGGATGTTTTGTGAGGTTTGAAGAAACTCAGCTGAACAACTGAAAAGTTGTCAGAGCTGCAACAGGGAGTCAGTGTCAGCTGACGCTGTAGCTCTTCCCCTCCTCTGTGTAAGAAAACATTGCTGGGAGGGGAGGATACCTAAGTGAACGTGATCCCAGATGGATGATTGTTGAAACCACGCACACATCTCCTTGAAGGGACACCCACTGTGTAGGTGCTAAAAAGCTAGAAGCAGAGAAATTCTCCAGCCTTTTCTCAGTATTCTGTGAGCAGACTGTCTTTCCTATGTAAACTATTTTAAACAAGGTCACAGTTCCATAAACTTCTTGCACCTGCAGGCTGTTTTGCAAGATTGTTATGGCTTTGACTTTGAAAATATTTTGGAATAGGTATCTTAGGACTTGGCCAATCCTCTCAAGGGGTGGATGGCCGAGGAACCAATTACCTATTGCTGTTCAACACACTTTTGCCATCCATCCTATAAAGTAGTCAGAAAATTATTAAAGAGCTTCAGCTTCCACTTGTTCATAAGCCTGGACTCTGTGTAGTTTTCTTTATGCGCCTCGGACGTAACAGCGACATCAAACCTGTCCCAGAAGGGCTCAAAAAAAGGCAAGATGAGCACAAATCACGAAGGAATTTTTTTCCCTTTAACACAATCCTTTCTGAGACCGTTCCTCCCCTGTTATCCCACACATATCAATCCTTGAAGTGGAATTCAGAAGCCCACACTGAAGGAAAAGCTGAAGAGATTGTTCCTTAGGATTGTAACAGGTGAAGCAGGATGTGTTCCCAAGTTATATGTGCACATTTTCACACAATGGACTGGAAATCCTTTTTGGGTCTTTCACCACATTATAAATAATTACAGGCCATAATGTTTGTGCTTCTCTGTTATCCTTCCTTTTCTGCACAAATAAAGGAGATTCACCTCAAACTTCCCGCACAGCCATCACTCAGGTAAGCATGAGTTTTCTGGATTTTCAGCTAGGTTTGTTCTATGGATTCACAGTTAGGGTTCTTAAAGATCTCATTTTAAATTAACAACTTCTCACCTTCCCTCCCCAGCAGATGTTTTGGCTAACAAATGGCTGGTTTGTCAGCACTTCTCTTTCAGGCAGACAGACTCACTGTCGGCAAGCACAACACTTATTCCAAGGAGCTGGAGCCTAATTAAGCAAAGCTGTTGATCCAGTGGGAAAATCACCTGGGTGAGAAAGCTTGCACTCAAGCAGCCATTGTCTGCTGTTATTTATAGGTAGAATAAAAGTATATAGTAGAACTAAATCTAGTGCTGTTTGTACAGAAAGCCCATTATTTAAGGAAATTTACTCCTTCCTTACTGAAGGTGGCAACTATTACTCAGCTGCTGGCTTTTAGGACCAAGCTGCAGACTATCTACAAGACGTATTTCAGCAAAACTTTTCCCATCAATGTCTCACACCAAGTCTTTCCACACACCTCAGTGTGCTAAAGTGGTTCCCCAACAGACCACCACTGCTTGACTGCTCTTCATCTTGTAATTAGCAGATTCTAATGGCTTTTCACTCTAATTCCCCTGAGCCCTGGCTATTTTCCTGTTGTATGACACAAGTCAGCTTTTTGTTTTTGAAAGAAAATTACAAATTCTAACCCAGGAAACACAATGAACCTCCAGCGCACAAAAATCAAGAGGTTTTGAAAAGCTGAGCTGCCAGATTAGATCCCTTCCCAGCAGGACAATGTGCTGCATGCCAAATTTTGGGGTTTTTTTCCAATTCTTGTGATAAAACTGTTATCAATGAAAGGTGCACAGTGGGTTGGTTGAAGTGGTGCACAACCCTCTATCTCCCTGTGAACCAGAATTTACTTTCTATGCCATCATGCTCACATAACATTAATCCCTTCTGAACAAACTTAAAGCAATATTTATTATCTACACTGTGAACATCAGGCTCCAGCAGAAATTAATTACCTTACACCAAGTGCTTCTTTACAGAACAAGGTCTAACATATAAAAGATGTTGTACCAAAGTATTTCAGAAGCAGCAACACCCAACTCTTTAGGTATTAAACCTGGAACAGGACATGCACGCCTCAACCGTGTCTTTTAATCCTTAGAAACTGTATTTTTATCTCGTTCTGAAGGTAATTCCTTTGTACACACAGAGATAAAGCCTCTTTAGGCTTATCCGGGCCCCAGAAAAAAAGCAAAAAACTCAATACATCTCAAAAAATGTCTTGTCTGTGCTTCTTTCTAGATCCAGCTGCAAATACACAATCTTTGGGGCTTTTAAGTTCATAAATGCTACACAATTATACCCACCCAGAATAACAAGGATATTTACTTAAAACGTTAAGCCAGAGATTTAAGGATGATGGCACTCCTTTGACTGACTTTCTGTAGGAAGAGTTGCCTACAGTCACAGGCACAGATGTATAGCTTCTTCTTACGTCAGAACTCGTGGGCACACCGTAAAGCTTTTTGGAAAAAAGTTTTCAAACAAATTAGTGCTTTCATCATCCTACATCATGCAGAGTTTGCAGCTTCCACACAAGATGAGGTGCGTCTCGCTAGGAAATGTGCACAGGTAGAAATTCAGCATCTCCTTGAATCCCTTCCCTTGTTTTTCAGCGATTCCAGACTTTAACCTCTGTACCTGGGATGCCTTTATCAAGTTTTCTGACACTTCCACACCTGATGTTTTCTAGTTGCAACTCCATACACGTGACTATAGCCCTTTTTCCAACTCCCTGGAAACAGTCTTCTCATTTTTGGATTTTACAACACATTTTTCTCCTTCCCTTCAGATCAAGCCCAGCACAAGAAGACGCTGTGCAACTGGAAGCTTATTTGTTATCATACATACCCAGGTCTGTACTCACAGCACATGGATGCCCTGAGGAGAGCAGCCCAAGGCTTGCTCCAGTGACACACTCAAATAAGGAGGAAGCTAGCTCTCAGCCAAGTGCGAGATCTCTTTTTCTTAGCACACCCTTTTCACTGCAGCACGTAGCTCTCAAAAAACCAGTATCAACAAGGCAACTGAAGGCAGGGCTAGGAGAAAATAGAAGTACACACATACACAGTGCTGCACACAGGCATCAATTTCCTTGTTTCTACGCCGTCTTCTGAATTCAAGATGGAAATGGAGGCCAATGAGACTGATGGGAAGAAGGCAAAGAAAGCTCTGCAAAGGCAGGGGAGCCAGCCAGCAAAGCCCACCCCAGGTACTGCTGATATATTACAGGCAACTGCCTCTGCAATTTAGTCCTTCTAGAACAAAACTGGTATTGATGAGCACCTAATTTATTTAGAATGCAAGATGAGGAAATCTCGTTAGACACTTATTATTCTGCATCTCCTGCAAAGCAAGGTACACACAGCTCTAACAGCTGCTGCACACTCCCCCATCAGGCAAGGTAGGGAGACCTACGTTAAAACCAAATTATTTTGGCGTCAATCCCGCACCCCCAAAGGGCAAGTCTTCCCCTCCTCTCTGTGTGGGAGTATCGAGTTCCACTGCCCATTTATCTGTGACAGGCTCTCTAAAGTTACTTGTTCCTGTGGTCGTAAATCCTGGGGTTTCAGGTGCTCCCCATAAACAATATGCTCACGACCTTGAAGGAAATGGCAGCAGCGTATAAATACAGCTTACCATAAGCTTCCAAAAAACATATACATAAACATGCAGCACATTAATATCAATACTGCAAAACCACAGGAAATGGCAAGGCATTACATCAGTGAAGACAGCTTTTAGCATCAATTCTTTTAAGGCTTAAAACTCCCAAATATTCATTTGGCAACGCAGTGCCGTACATCGCTTGACAACTGCACGGTCTGGGACCTGCATTCCTACTGCCAGTATGTTTCCCCCCTTTCCCTTCTACTGTTTGTTGCAGTCGGTCATTACATCATGCTGGAGGTGATGTATTTAATCTCTCCCTAGCCAAGGTCAGGCTGCCCTGCCCATCGGTGCAGCATGGGGCAAAACCAAGCCCCAGGGTGTTATCATTAATATCAATCACCCCAGGGTGTTATCATTAATTCATATCATCAGCTGTTGCTGATGTCTCCCTTCCAAACTCGCATCAGAAACAAAATACACGATCTGGAGAAACAGCCACCAATCTGCATGAGAGTATTCAGAAACATCATCTAAATCTGGTACTTTCAGGTTTTGATTTTGAGCAGGCCAGTGGCAAACCATCAGGGATCAGAGCTGCAAACAGAAATCAGTAGAATGTGAAAAGCCTTTTCAGTTCAAGCTACCCTGAATTAGATAAGACAAGCAATCCACCCTACAAACACGAGAGCCGTGCAGCCCAGTCCCAAAGCACAGCAAGCTCCCAGCTGCTGCACTAGGAAAGAATGGGTGGAATGCAGGTGGGAAGCTTTTGAGAGAAAGGTTCTCCCCACAGAAGATGGTTGGGCACTGGAACAGGCTCCCCAGGGAAGTGGTCAGCACCAAGCCTGACAGAGCTCAGTATGTGTTTGGACAACACTATGAGGCTTGTGGTGGGATTGTTGGGGTGTCCTGTGCAGGGCCAGGAGCTGGACTTCATGATCCTTGTGGGTCCCTTCCAACTCATGGTATTCTGTGATTCTATCCCAGCTCCTTGGTCCTCTTTAATTTACAGTACACTCCTTGCCCTTCCCGTGAAAGGCAAACTTCAATCTGCTAGAGCCCTGCTTCATGTTCACATGGTTCTGTCGTGCCTCTTTCACACTCCTGATGTGCTTCTCCCATCCCTCTTCTCTATTCTTCTTCCTTCTTTTACTGAGTCAGTGATTTCTCTTCCAGCTCAACTGTACCCAACACTCCTCAGCTCCCTCTTTGAAATCATCTCCACGCTCGAATCAGCAATTCCCTTACTTGTGCAGGAACGCTTGGATCTTTCCAAGACCATCTGTCCTATGTTCTTCAGGGCTTTTGTATTTGTGAGATCACTGTCCCTGACATGGCATTTCTCATCAAAACCTTCCTTTCAGCACTCTGTTCTTGGTTTCAACTGCCTCTTCCACAGCAGAGTACATCTTTCCATCTCCTCTTCCTCCTCTTGTGAATTCACCTTTGAAAATCCTGCTTACAGCACAGTTTCCTTTCCTTTCCAACCCTCCAACACAGTAGCACCACCAGCAATGTTCACATCTTCCTTGGGGCCAGAAAGGGAAGAGATGATGGTTAGTTAGCCGTCCTTTCTGCTCGCAGCATCCCATCAACCAACTGTATCTGCTTCTAGAGGCTGCCTTCCCTTCTTGGTTCCCGAGCTCATTACTGCACTAGGATGACACATCCATTCCCCTGGGCCCTGCCTGGGCTGTCAGCTACTGCTCATTCCCACATCTGAGAAACACCTGCCTAGAGAAACCCCAGCGGACAAAAGGATATAAGCAGGCAGAAGCCTTACGGTTAGGGGCTGCAGCCCCACGTTATTTTGTGGGGACAGCCTGCTGCTGGGCCAGGAGCATCCAGCTGCAGAAGGTGATCCACGTCAGCAGCTGGCAGCTGCACACGTGCCCCAGATATCCTTGCTTGCGTGCTTTTTCCGGATACACAAGAGCTGATAGTGCACATCAGCTGCTGTTCTGAGCTGGAGCGTGGTCCTCTGAAGGCTGACAAAGGGTTTCCCACCTGGGCCAAAAGGGATCACTGCTATGTGACGTGTCTCCTGTGCTCTATAAAGCTCAGCACACTGTTGATGCTGCCAGCAGCTCGCCTGGGCCAGGCACCAGAATTCAGATACTGTTATTAAATTGGTCCCCACACAGAAATACCACAAAATAAGCCACGAGCTGGTTCAGCTCCTGCTTTCCTTCCTTTCCCAGTGCCATTTGTTTCAGTCGCTAAACAGCTGAACGATAACAGGTTTAAAATTGATCCAACCACCTTGATGTTAATATTTTAAATTATTAAGTCTTAGTTCTCTAATGCCAATAAATCATTTATATGTGCACATTTAATTAACAATCCAATCAGTAAAAACAACTTCGCATTTGCGCCACACATTTTATCAGAGGAACCAAAGACACATTACAACATTAATTAAGTGTAATAAATGCCCTGATGAGGTAGCAAAGTATTATCCTACATGCGGGGAAACCGAGGCAACACACTTGGTGGATTTGCCCGAGGTTAATCCTCATGTTCCCAGTGAGGTGTTGAAGAAAAAAAGGCAGGGATGAAGACCACTGAGCTTTAACTCTCCTAATAAGAATTCCTGTTGGAACTGCAGTATTTACTTATTTGCTGATGGGAAATCCATTCCAGTTGCATTCCTCTCCCAAAAAGACTTGAGGCACAAACCACTGCTATCAAGCATGCTGAAAACCAGCCCTAAATTGTGACAGCCAGCCAGGTGAGGCTGAACACACTGGGTCCAAGACCATCTCCAGCCAAGGGCTGGTTCTGAAGGACATGTTATGACCTTCCCACCCCACAGTTCACACCCCGAAGCTCATGGGATGCTGGACACTTACCTAGTGGTCTGAGGTCCTAGACCTACACGAGTGTCTCGCAGCTCCCAGGTGCTTCAACAGCTCATCCAGCCCTTGGGGAACCTCATACCAGACTCCCATGTGAGGAGAAATTCCTGAATGACCCAAGCTGACCTCTGGAGAAAGAGGCCTTGCAGCTGTGTAACTGGTGCTAGTGGGACAGGCTGGGGAAAAAACCTTCCTGACACCATCCCCTCAAGGCAAAAGTGGGAGAACACTTCATGCATCACAACCAGAGGTGGTGGCAATCAGTACAGGAGGATGGGTTAATCACAGGTGGCATCAGGAATGATGAAGGGAGCCAAGCTGAGCCAGGCTGGCTGGCTCAGCAAAAGGGAAACACTTTGGCAGAAACTCATGAAATCAATTTATTTAAAACTGATAGTGGATTCATACTGTGCTACTGCTCATTTTATATGGTTGGCTGTCAACAATGTGGGGCAGCCAAGCTGTCTGCTTGGGCAACACCAGATTGGCCAAAGCCAGACTTTCACTCCCCTCCCTCAACTGGACATAGGAGACAATAGGCTTAGAGTCGAGATAAGGACAGGGAGAGATCCCTCTCCAATTACCATCGCAGGCAAAACAGGCTCAACCTGGGGAAAATCTGATTTATGACGAATCAAATCAGAGTAGGATAACGAGAAATAAAGGAAAATATTAAAAACACCTTCGCCCCACCCCTCCTTTCTTCCCAGGCCTAGCTTCGCTCCTGATTTTTTCTATCACTTCCCCCCAGTGACAGAGAAGGACAAGGAACTGGGGCCACAGTCAGCTCATCATGTATTGTCTCTGCCGTTCCTTCACTTCTCAAGGGGAAGACTTCCTCAAGCTCTTCCCCTGCTCCAGCCTGGGGTCTCTCCCACTAGAGACAGTTCATCCGCTCCTTCAATGGGAGTCCTCCCCACAGGCTGCAGTTCTTCACGCACTGCTCCAGTGTGAGTCCCTGTGTGGTCACAAGTCCTGCCACAAAACCTGCTCTAGAGTGTGTGTTCCTCTCTCCATGTGTCCACAGGCCCTGCTGGGAGCCTGCCCCAGTGTGGGTTTCCCACAGGGTCACATCCTTCTTTAGGGCATCCACCAGCACTGGCATGGAGTTCTCCATGGGCTGCAGGGGGACAGACAGCTGCCTCACAGGCTGCAGGGAATTCTCCTGCTCCTGGAGCACCTTCTCCCCCTCCTTCCTCGCTGAGCTTTGGGTCTGCAGAACTGTTTCTCACATGTTCTCACTGCTCTCTCCCTGAGGCACAGTTGTGCAGCAGTCCCTCTCGCCTCTCCTTAAATACATCACCCTGGAGGTGCTACCAGCATCGCTGACGGGCTCAGCTTCGGCCAGCGGTGTGCCCTCCCTGGGGCTGGCTGGCACTGGCTCTGAGAAACTTTGGGAAACTTCTCACAGAAGCCACGCCTGCAGCCCCCCACTACCAAAACCCTGCCAGGGAAACCCACTTAATAAATCACATCTCCTGCAGATTGTAGCTTCTTTGCCCCATTCTACTGCAAACCACCTCCGCTCCCAAGACTGGTCTGACACAGAGAATCAAAAAAGGCTCAGCCTGAATTCTGACATTTAGTTTCTATGCTTTATCTGTAGTAACATCCCTTGGACATACCCAACCATTTTTAAGCGGGATCCCACCACCAAACCGAAGCCAAATCCTGATACAACAGTATCCCAAACCAACCAACTTCGAAAGTTCAGGACATACGTTTAAATCCTGACCATTGCATTAGTGGGTCTTAAAATAAGGTTGCAGGGGGACTTGAGTGCTCAATAAACACATTAACTCTTCTAAATGTTTTGCTTATGCCAGCTGGAAAAGAAGGATGATGGTTTCACTGCGTCTGCAAGCCTTCTAATTGTGTTACTGGATGGGCCAGAAGTCTGGCAGCCGTGGAAATCAAACCCTTCATTTCTCTTTAGGCCAAGAACAGTGTATTCAACAGCAGTGGGAATGGAGTCACAGGTCCAAGTGTCAGCACTGAGGGGGCTGTCTGAGGCAGGGAACGACAGCATATGTGAAGCTGAGGCTGCAGGCAGGGAGCGTGGGGAATTACACATCTGTGGGGCAAGCAGGGCTACAGCAGTAGGAAGAAACACACCAGGAAAGCAAGAATATCTCATCCCTGCAGGCTGCTTCCACCCAAAGGGCTGCAGGCTGCTTGGTGGTAAGAACAGACAAGGGAAGGATACCTGCAAGATGGCCCAGCCTGTAGCTGCATAAGCCACTATTTATATAAAAAGATATATTTATAATTTTTCTCCTCTTATTTTCTATAGAACACACATGTGCCATGGAAGTGACATCACCAGGATCTGGCGAGATAAAAGAAATGATAAACTGTTTCTTGCAGAGAAAACTCAAGGCACAAACATTAACATTAGCACGCTGAGAAGATTAATGAAATTATACCTATAATAATGCTATTTATAAAGTATGCTGATTTGGGAAAAAGGACTTTGATTTAAGGAATTGAAGTTTAATTAAGGTAAAACAAAAGTTTCCATTAATCTTGAACGATTTCACAACCTGCTGCTCTCCTTCACCACCCACTTCAGCTAATGCTGTAACGGGATCAAGTGCAGCACTCCGTACCCGAAACCTCCCGCAATGCAGACAAGGCTGGGCAAGCTGCACCAGAGCACGTGGCCTTCTCTAGGCTTGGGAAATAGGACACTTTGTCTCCTCAAGACATTGTTCCAAAAATGCCCTGAGTGCAGTGGGCACATATTTTCAGTAGCCAGGACACAGAGGAAAACGAAGAACGGACGTTGATAAACTTGAGAATGGCAAAGAAACATGGCCAGAGCCCAGACCTGCGGGCAGGCTCTGCTGACATGCAGTTCATGTCACAAGCACAAGTGCTCTCTGGAGCAGGTAGAATTCCAGTTATACTGAAATCTTCTCCCTGCGTGAATTCGAGTCATAGAATTTGTGTTAAAAACATTTCCTGTCTGCAGTACTGACGCACGGGCAAGGACCTCGCTCATCAGGTGGAAGAATGCAAAGATGTTTATTGCGCAGTTAGAATTCCCTAAATCCCAGCACCCAACAGGATATCACATCCTATAAACAGGAAAGATGTTCCCCACGGTGTCCCCCAATCACCTGGGGCATTGCACAGATTTTACCTAGTATGGTAATAGGCAAACAATGCCCTATAAGGCCACAAACTACAATTAACACTTCTCCTAGGCCCAGTCTGTCCATAAACACACAATCCTCTCTCAGTCCATCCCCGGTGACCTGGATGCACTCCCAGGGTCCCCTCCGGGCCCAGGAAAGAGGCCCTCTCTCTGATCCTCAGGGCCTTTCTCTCTTCCCAGCATACAGTGCACCCCAACACTGTCTTCTGTTCCCATGGTACAGGTAAGCACAGGTAAGGATGGGGCAGCAGAGCAGTGAGGCTTCCCCAGCCAGCAGAACCATCTCCTGTACACCTGTGGCCAAGAAGGGGTTTAGAGCTGGCTTGGCTCACGGTCAGTGAGGGCCCTGTAAATGTATTTTAACCGCAGGGAAAAGGGAGCTGACCTGAACTGTGGCCGGGTCATGTCTGCAAAGCTGTTTGGAAGAGAGGGATCTTTGCTTTGCACAGTGAAAGATGCTGGAATCTCTGAAAGAAGATGTATCAAAGCTGTTTTTGCAGGTCAGCTTTCACAGTGAAGCCACAATGCAAACTATCAGCTTTCATGACAAAATTGTATGGCTAGCATTGAAAAAGACAATACAGTAAATTCCATTTTAGTAAGGTCTGACTGTACATAAAAAGTGAGGAACTTCATTAAACAAGATCATACAGAGTACAGATGATACACATGAAGCTGCTTTCTGATACCCTACTCTGATGCTTTCTCCATTGTATTTATCTGAGGGGAGAAGGGAGTGAGAAGACAGCTATGCCTAAGGCATTAAGAACAATGAGAGTCCAGCTTTATAGCTTTAGCACAATAAATGCAAAGCATGGCATCTTCCCTACTTTGTTCTGCAGAATGAACCATTCAAAAGATAATAATGAACTTTGCATCATCTAGAGGACTCAATTGTGCCTTCTGCCTGCTTCCCTAATCTCAGCCATCTAAAACACTCCTGAATCCAGAAGCATGAGTGAAACCAGCAATTAAAATGCACCCGAGAAGTCAGAAATCGCTGGGTCATTCAGCTGTAGAAAAGCATTTTAGATTTGAAAACAAAGGGTGCAAAAAGAACCAACAAGGAAACCCACCAAGGACTGAGATTAAAGTCGGAAGCAAATACAGGATGTCTTAAGACAAGTTCATTGATTGTGAAAGGGAAAAAAACCATCCAAACTCAACGCACAATTCATACTAGACAGAAATTCTCTATTCTTTCATTCACCTTCCAACTTCCCCTCTCCTCAACTTCCTCATTCACCTCCCTGCAACTTACCTTCCCCTACGGAATAGCAGGAGGCAGCCTCTGCATTCTAATTGCATTTGCTATTCTACTAAATCCCACAGATTTAAATGGGCAAAATTAGCCGAGTTCACCTATCAGGCATTCTCCACAATGCTAGAGGAGAAGCCACCTGAAGCTGTAGATGGCCTTTCTTTTGTTTACAGCTTTTAAATAATTCAGAGAGGAGCTGTCAAGTTGAATCTGCAAAGCTCCCTTGACTTTGGACTTGTGCTATCAGACTGCTTGCCTATTGTTTATACAGACAAAAAAGGAAAACGCTACGGGATCATATGCCTGCACGGGAGGGGAGTCAAGGACTAGGAGAACAAGGGCTGTCAGGACAGAAGTCATAAAAAATACAGATGGGAAAGCAAAAGTAGGCAGTAGGTGAAATACAGATGTACCAGCAAGGCAGCAAGAGCAAGTTGCCAGTTTGGTTGTGCTATAAATACACGACACTAGCAGTTTCTTGTGCAATGTGATGTCGTCTTTTTAAAAAGGAAAACCCCAAATGCAAATGGTTAACTTTAATCAGCAATTAAAAGCCCAACTTCCCAGCTATACAACTGCAGCTGCCTCTCCCAGATCTGTCTCACTTCTGCAAACCCACGACAGCTGTCAGGCACCAGGCCAGCACTTAATAATCATCCCCAATTCCACAATTCCATCCTTTCTTTCCTTTTCTTCTGGGCTCTTTGGGTAGACAAAGGTTTACTAGGTCCTACCTGGGGACACCAGCAAACCACAGGCGATGGCCCCTGGCATCCCAGGGAGTTCATACATTTCAAGGTGCCTTTTAGAATTATTTTTTTCTTAAGTGACTCTGTGGCATACACAGTTCTGATGGGGTTTTGCACAGTCATTTTCAATCAAAGCTGCAAACCTGACTTTAAAGCAAATGACTGTTTCTTGAAGCAGCAAGAATGGAGAGGGGAGGGGAAGCTCAGGATGTGCAGCCTGCTCCACTCATGCACATCCCTCCAACCAGAACGCAATCACCTCTACAGCCAGTTTGCTAAACCCAACAAGAACTTTAAAAAAAGAGCATTTTAATACAAACCCCAATAAATATGATTACAGTCTTGCTCTAAGCTACTGAGCTGGATTAACACTTGGCAATTATACTTAGCTCTGGATGCTGCAAACAAAATCCTGCCCAAGGGCTGTCCCCACGTGGTGGGACATTGCAGCCAAGGATGCTGCAGGAGCTCTCTCTGGGCACACTGCAGGATAACACACCTGTAAGGAGGGGAACGATCTGCTTTAGTTGGCTGTCCCAAAGCAGACAGAGACCTCCACTTTGCTCTAGGAAGACTGCAACAGCGGACAAAAAAAAATATTTATTTTGCCCATGACTGGACCCAACTGGTCCCAGCAGCTTCCAGCCCTAGAAAATTTCACAATTACACCAGCCTTTTAGACACTGTCTTTTATCCTGGGCTCCTGACCGTATCAAATGCTAAATGAAACATGATGTAAGGCATGCAAATAAGCCGAAGAAGAGAGGATTCACATAATAGGAAAATATCATTAAGTGGAAAAGTTTAACTCGGAAGGTCAAAGTCATTCTAACCAGAAGAAAGAGATGCTGCACGGGGCACACCCACATGCCCGAAAGCTTTAAACGGTGCTCGGTGACTGCCAGCCAACAGCAGGGCCTGGAGCTGCAGTGCCATTAATGAGTCCCTAAATTTCTTGGCCTTGAACACACTCCTAAACTCCAGGGAACAGCTTGCCCGTGGTGTGTTGCCTTACAGCGTCCCCACAGCAAGATGCTGCTTCACCACTCCCTGACCCCCCTCCCCTTTTCTTAAAAACCATTTGACATGAGGTACGTGCATCTGAAATAAGCAGTGCCAGCTGCCAAACTTCACCAGTAACAGTCTGCTGTCAGGTGAGAGCCCTGAAATGAACACAGGGGCTGTCAAGTTCCCGTGTCACCGCCTGGAAATCCTTTAACTAGCTGCTTCCCCCACGTGCTCTCTCATTGCCCTCAAAGAGCAAACATCAGCTGATACCATAACTTTGTTCCAGGCTGTGACTGCAGATTTAGGATGACCTTACAGGTCTACGCACTTCCTGGTGGAAAACACGAGGTTAGAAAAAGACAGGAATTCTGGAAAGCATGTTCTTGTTGCTGTGGGCAGTGAGCACTTGGGGCTAGCGGCAAAGGGGAGCAGTGGATCTGCTGGACACACTGCCCAGTGCTGGAGCTTGTCCTCCCTCTGGCCTCTCCAAGAGGCATCAAAGCTGCATTAAGGGACTTCACTGTCCATCCTGGCTACTGCACAAGCCCAGGAGCAGCTCGGTTAATGGCAGAACTTAAAGCCATCAGAGGCTTTTGCAAGTCGAGTGAGCCTTTTCACTGCATGCCAAAGTAATTTCTAGCTAATCCACTACTCAGATTTAACCCATCCTGTACTACACCCCCTAACAACTTTATTCTGAAAGCCAGAAAGCATTTTACTTTCTAATGAGCCAGCAAATGAATAAAAAGCATCTCTCTTTGTGTAATGTACTCACAAGCAACTCTCTCGTGGTTGTGATTTTTCAGCACTGCGAGACTGAAGTGAGATCTGGGTAATGTTCTACATCACTGTTTAAGAGCAATTCAATCATCTTTGTTCTGGATTAAGTCTTGCTCCCGATTAAATTTAACTGAGCAATGAATAGGAAATCCATGACTCAGGGAAGTAGGCAGATTTTATCTTTAAACCCAATTCACAAGTAAAATCATCTCTCTTACAATAGATAATTCTGCTACTGTTCAAGTTATTTTCACACAGTGGCTATAAAAAAATTATCTCTAGATATCTCAAATGGAAATGACTGTTTTTAATGCTCCCTGTCACTCTGAACGCATGCTAAGACTAACAATACTGCATCAAAAAGAAGAGCTCAACAATCAAGAAATCCATTAAGCTACCGACGGCACTAACAGAAAAAAAAAAGAAGTTGAAAAAGACTCAAGTATATAAAGAAAAGAATTACCTATTGGGATTATAGGAGTGAACAAAACCCCTTGTGTTGCACCACAGTACCTCTGATTTTCTAATACCCTTCAGTTACATAAATATTAGAATACAAACCCCACCTTTGCTGACAAAGGGTGAGGGAAGACAAACACTTCTGGTATTTGATTTTTTTTTTTTCTGCTAATCTGCTTCATCCTCCCTTGATTTTAGATATTCTTTCTGAAGAGATGCTGCTGTTGACTCATTCCTCAGTAGACACCACAGAGATGAAGCACGTGGCCGATACTCTCTGCTTTTCTCTGAGTCTGCCAGGGCTTAAAATGTTTCAGAGATGGTGAGAAATACAGAACAAAATACAGGGGATATAAGAAAATGAAAATTACTGTCCTCTGTCAGGACTAGACAACTCATTTCTTGTCACAGCAAACTTACATGTACTGTTACAAACAGCAGTAGAAAAGCTTCCACAAAGAGTTCATTATCATGTCCTGCCCTACCTACACCATCCAAGGAAGAGATTTAGGACTGTATAATGAAATGGCCTCTAAAATAAAAAAAACCACACACAGAGCACATGCAGAGTACGTGTTTGTGAGGATAAGGAGAGACAGAGACACTGGCGTTTCATTCATTACTTCATGTCACACTCATTCCTTCATTAACTTAGATGTCTGATGAGCTGGGCTCAAATTCCACATTCGTGTGTTATCTGAAATCAGTACAGAAGCACCAGCCTGACTGAAAATACATCATAAACCCACCTCAAATCTGTTTGCAAAGGAAAACAGCAGAAACTTCAAAAACCTGTGCAGAAGTAAGTTTTCTTAGCTCCCCATCTCGCTCCAGAATGGGTAAGTCATAGGTTCACAACGAATGGCAAAATCCAAAAATTTAGTGGTGTGCTTTTAGTGGTGTGCTTTAAGTGGTTAAATCTGTGTGAGACTGTCCTTGTCCCTGCTGCTATGCTCAGACATCTCTGCTGCTGAGGGAAAACCAAGGAGCATCATGGCAGGAAGAGGAGGGATGGCTGCAGGGGGTGGCCAGGAGGCATGGAAAGGGCCTGAGTTCACACTCAGGATATGCTGGGAGAGCCGTGGCCAAACTGCATCCCTTCACCCTCTAACAGCACATCTAGCAAACATCTATCTGACAGAAATCTCCACAGCAGGATTTTTCTTAAACAAACTTCTGAGCCTCAGTGCGGCTCTTTGCTTACTTTTGGAAAGCTAAATATATATATATATATTCCGAAGTTTTGAAACAAAGAAAACTCCCAAGCTCCCAGTGCTGGCTGCTGCCTGCTAGAACACCAGAGGAAAAGTTTCATAAGCTGCTAACTCCCATTCTATTTCCAATTTCCCAACAATCATGGTTTTTTTTTTTCCATGCGTTTCCCAACAACTTAAATTTCTTCTGTTGCACTGTCAAGCAAAGCATGAACCTGGGAAAAACAGAAAGCCAGCAGCAAGCTGAACCCCTTTGTATTAAATAAAGGCATTTGTATTTCACCTTCAAGTAATTTTCTCTCTTTTTTTTGTTACTTCTGCTGGCCCAAATTTATCTTTTCAAATGCTGTGCAAGTTGTGAAGCAAGGCATGCAGAGAACTATTAACCTATTTTAATCAAGGATATTTCACTCTAAACAAGTCAAGCTATCCCCCAAGCACACACTCCCCCCCCAAACTAGAGCAGCTTGCTGTTATTTAGGGGTTGGAAGAAACTTGGCCAGAGCAATTTGCTTTGTAGAAGGTCTTTCTTGGAGGAAAAAAGGCAATGAGGTCTCAGTTGATCAGCCTAGAAGCTAGGAAGAAAGAATCATGAGTGCCTGACGAACACGAGGATCCTTGGCTGGCGATGCCGAGCCTCTGCCAGCGTGGGTAGCGAGGAGGGACGCAGCTTCTCCTCCTCCCTCTGCAGTTAATTTATGTGCTACCTGCAGACTACAGGTGAAAGGAACTTTCATTTATTTATTTATTTATTTAATGGATCTGAACCAAACTTTCTTCCCAGTATAAGTAATATGGCTTACCGTCCCTCCAGTATCTCTCGTTGTCATAAATACTTGGGAAACAATGCTCTGCCTCATCTGCAGCTCCTCAGGCTGCCCCAGCTATACCTCTCTGCTTAACTTAATATTCACTTCAGACATACGAAAGTCAAACTAAAAAAATCCAGTCCTGCACCAAACAGCTCACTTCTCTCCGGCTTTAGCAACCAGATAAGCATTTTGGAAGTGATGATGACATACAATACCGTAAGAGACATTCTTATTTAAAGCAGCACTTCCCTCGCAGAATTCAAAACACCCCGTGCGAGGGTGAACTCCTGTCAGCTGCACAACCCCAAATTTAACAGTGCCATTTCTGTCAAAAAGGCACTCATTACACTACTAAACATAACTTTGCTGTCATACTGGCTTTCTCTTCCTCAGAGAAGACTGATTATTATAATCCTGTGTGTAACCTATATAAAACAATTATGTCTCCTAATTACATATCACCAATTCAGACAGTAGTTTCAATTCAGACACAAGACTGCCTTCAAAGAAGCGACCATTTTCACTCTGTGCACATACCTAGCTCATCAAGCATTACCTAGAATTAGAGCAGAACGCCACCAAAAGAAATTTAAATAGGTTAAAAGGATACCAATCTGTGTTGCTGTTAGAAAACCAGTCTAAGCAGTTGTTTTTGCAAGCCTTTATTCTTGCTTTGTTAACATGCAATGCAACTGGCATTACGCTGGTCACAAGTTAGTGGATCTCAAAAGGCTTTGGGGTTTTGGTACTGACAACAGAAGGGCAGAGAGCATACAAAAACCTTCAGAATGGATACCCAAAGCCAAGCAGTAACTCTATTAATGCACAGACGTACATGAAGTAAAGCTTTCGCAGAGAAAACCACCTATGCATAAATGCTCCTACTTCCATTTCACCCAGAGGTTAAATTATCTGACCAAAATCTTGTGCTGGAAAGGAAAAAATCAGTTCATATTTTTTCCACTTCATTTACACTCTGTAAAAACATTAAATCCTGTCATTAAAATTGCTTAATTAGGAGTGCTAGAGCAAAAGGTTGATGCAGCTCATGAATCACAACTGCTGAATGGTGGTGGCCTGGCAGGACTTGCCATCGATATTAGCACTGAAGAATGGGGAAAAGAAAAAAGAAAAACACAATATTGTGAGGTCGTTTTGACTTTAAATTGAAGCAGTGCCACTTGTTAGAGGGAACGAGGTTATAAACCAAATTCAAACAGCAGTGACAGCAGACCACCACCCTTGTGGGGGAATTCTGTATCTGCACGGAAGCTGGCTTCAAAGGCAGTGCCTTCAGCCCAATGCCAGTGGCATTTCAAAGCCTACCTCCTCCTTGCTTGGGCCTTGCTGCTCTGAAACCGAAGTCCTCCTTTAGCAGTAAGTGTTGGGACACACAGCTCTCCCCTTGCAGTTCCTTTCTCAAATGACCCCCTTCACCTGCCCTGTAGCACACTGAATACTGCCCGACTGGTATCGGCTCCCGGCATTCAGACCTCATCTCACTGGCACTTTGTGCCAGCCGGGGACTTCAGCAGATGGCACTTCACACAGAAAAAAAGCCAGCATGAGCCCAGAAGTGGAAAGTAAAGCAAAGGCTGCTCGTGTAGGAGATGCTCTGACTCAGAGGAAACCAGCTTTAGTCGGAGCTTGAGATCAGGCAATATTGGCTCAGTAGCTACAGAACTTGCCAGGACCCTGCTGTGACCTACAGCTTTCAGGGGGCTCTGCTCCAGCACACTACACATAACATACAGCGGGTCCAGAGGAGGCCACAAAGCTGATTAGAGGGGTGGAACTCCTCTCCTGTGAGGACAGGTGGAGTTGTTCAGCCTGGAGAAGAGAAGGCTCCAGGAAGACTTAATTGTAGTATTCAAAAGGAACCTCTAAGAAAGACGGGGACAAACTTTTTAGTAGGGTCTGTTGCAACAGGACAAGGCCAAACGGTTTTAAATTGAAAGAGGGTCAATTTAGAGCAGATATAATGAAGAAGTCTTTTTACAATGAGGGTGGTGAGGCACTGGCACAGATTGTTCAGAGATGTGGTGGAAGCCCCATTGCTGGGAGTGTTCAAGGCCAGGCTGGATGGGACTTGGAGCAACCCGCTCTCATGGAAGATGTTCCTGTTTACTGATGGTCTCTAAATGTGCCTTCCAACCCAAACTACTCCAAGATACTGTGATTACAAGAGCCCCCAAAAACACTAGGAATGAGCCTTCCTGCCCAAAGGCTAAGAGTTGTAGGAGGGCAGAGAGAGCACAGCTGCCACCTCTAGTTCCCACAGCAGCTGAAATGCCAAAGGCACACTGCTAAGATAAGGCATGGTAAGAGAGGAGCTTACACTTCATGATAGATAGCTTTCCAGGCATCATCTGAAAACCCCCCAAACCCTACAACAGCCTAATCAATTCTTTAATCAGTGGCTTTAGAGCCCAGCTGGGTACATATCAGAGTCCAGACCAGGGGGCCCAACGGCAGCACTGCTGAGACTGGGTGGAAAGGGAATACAGTTGTCCGATCATTTAATTCTAAAAGCAAGTGCTCTCTGAATATGAACCTGCTCTTCTTTTTCTCTCCACCCCAGCAAAAGTAACACAAATAATTCTCTTTGCAGTGGTGCTGTTTGGTGCCTATCTTATAGAAGGGCCCCATGACACATACTGCTGCACCTTGCCAACATGATGATTCAGTAGCAAGCTGAGGATGGAGTCAGGAATGAAGTCCAGGTTCCATGTGAATTCCTGACTTCGGTTCATCTGTCATAAAACTGATACTTGAATAAAGAATTGATGGTCACTAAAGCAGCTGAGTGCCCACAGGAGAAAAACATCCACTTAGAAGTTTAACAACAGCTACAGAGAGACTTCTTTGCATCCCCAGCTCACCGTGTGTAACACAGCAATATGATTTGCAATTGCATTGGGATGCTCTTATTTTTTAAAGCTTCGGAAACAGCAACAGCCTGCTCAGACCTCTGCTTGCACCAGCAATGATCTGCAATCCATTATCTCTACAGCTGCACCACTGGGATCAGCTACTGGAACTGTAATGTCAAGAGCACTCAGTTGTGTCGGCCACTATGTCATTCACTCAGTCTAGGAAAGATGACTCCCATAAGAAGGACCTCGGTTCTATCTACAGCACACTCTCTACTCCTCTTGGCACTAGAAGAGATGCACTGGTGAGCAAATATCATCTGTAGAAGTCTGAAAGAGTAAATACTGTCTTCATTCAGGAAACAGGTGGACTTTCATCTGCCTTCACTTCAAGACAACAGTGACCCTGTGGCCATTTTCTGTGATTATGCAAAGAAAAAAAAAAAACACGCCTCACCTTGCAGAAGGAGAGAAACTGAGTTTGCAAATGTAAAGTTAAAACCAACAAAGAAGAAAAACCCGAGCCACCTACATTTCTTGAAGAAGCTATTCTTAAAATAGAAGCCACGATGATATCAGAGTGCTGCAGTACCGCAGGGGACCTGAACTTCCAGAGATGAACAAAAGTGCCAGCCTCAGCCCCTGTGTCCTCAGCGGTGGCACTGCGGGGCAGCTGCTCTGCGCCCCGGAAAGGAAGAGTGAGCACAGGCACTGATGTACCAGCCACCGCTGCTGTGCCGCCCTGAGCCCTGAAACAGCAACATCAATGGCGCAATAATCGTTTTTTCCCCCCAAACACCCTAGGCTGGAGGAGCAGAGTGGACAGAGGGTGGGTTATCGGGGAATCTCCTGGCTCCCTTCACCCCTGCGGCAGTGGCGCGGTCACGTCCTCACTGGGAGGAAGCTCAGAGGGTATCCTGCAACCAGGGAAGAGACAGTCAAGAAAGAACATTTACCAGTATTTTTCTTCTTCTTCTATAGAACTGTCAAAATTAAACACTTCCTCCTAAAGCTGGTCATTTGCATAATCCCATTATCAAGATGGTCTTTCACATGCATCGAGGTGTCAACAGACTGAGATTTCAATATAATGCACAAACTGTTAATAAGAAAAGTACGATTCCCCCCCCCCCCCCACCCCCCCCCCCACAAAGTTCTCCACACTTTGACTCCAAGGTTTTTGACAGGGAAGAAAATATTGTTAGTCACCTGAGTATTTTTTAATTAATTCTCCTTAGCCACAGAAAAAATAGAGCCCAAAAAGAACATTTGAAGAGATTTGGAGATGAAAGGATATGAGCATGTTCAGCACAAAGGATCATACAAGCAGATCTGCAAGTAGAAATTATTCTGCATAAGGAATTAGTTTTCAAGCAGCACACAAACCAGTATGTACAGTGTGTGTCGGTACACGTAACTAATATGCTAAAATCTGGGGGGGGAAAAATGAAGCATGTATGACATATCTTCTGATGTCCTGGGTTCCATTTGCTTTTAAACTTCAGATTTTCAAATGAGTAAGGGAGCAGTAGACATGAAAAAGGTAGATGGAAGAGAAATCAAATACATTTACTACCTAAGGAAAGCGCAAAATAAAAGTCAAAGAAAAACTCTGTGTTTAAAGCATTGCCAGTGGCCAGAGAGCAGAGGGCATGTCAAGAGGAGTGGGAAGCCACCACACAGACAGCTGTGAGCCTTGCAGCGTGCAGGCTATGGGGATCAGACAGCTTTCACAGGAGGGAGAAAAACCTTTGAAGATTTTCAGGTGGGGGAGAAAAAACCAGTAGAATAAACCCGATCAAAGCCACATCTCGTGTTTTTTAGAAGCTGATCGTTCTCAGCCTTCCACAAACTGCTGTGCATTTCGAGCACAAGAACGAAGATGCAGACCTCTGTGTTTCCAGCATGAAGCAGTGGTGTGGGACTGGGCTGGAGGATAACCTGCGAGGATACAGGTTTGGGAGATGCTGCACACAAATGCTACAGGCCAGTCCCGGTCTAGGAGGGAAAGGATGAGTCAGGAAACAGCAGATGCCCTTCCAGAAAATACCTCGTGCTGTGACCTGTGGCACAGCTGGTATCAGAGGCAGGCACGGGACAGCTGGGGTCTAATCACTCCAGGCAGGCATTTATCTCCTAAACTTTAGGTTTTTACCCAGGTATTTCCTGACATCTGAACAGGTGAGTTGAGGATGCTGTAAAAATAAAACACCACAGAGTTGAAGCTGGAAGTCACTATTCTCACCAATTTTGAGACTTTAAAATTTCAGCAGCAAAGAGAAACAATGAAGTATCAAGTGCTACTTGTTTTCCCCCCAAAATCCCATTGGAATTTGTACTTCAAGCTACAAGAGATATAGCTACAGCTGATACAAGTTACTTAAGAATGACACTGAATTAGCATTTGGTTACTTGGGAATGACAAAGGAGGTTTCATTTTTAACGTTCGTAAGTCACCCAAATTAATTAGCGCTTTAAAGTGGCAATGAATCACTTCCTGAAATAATTTGTATTGGCTAAATTAATTCCTGTGAAGGGAGCCAATTTGCTGATTGTAAATTACAAGAGCCCCTGACTAGCTCCCGTGTACACTGTGTACCATTTATAAGGCTACTGGGAAACAAAGGATGGCTACTTTTCATCAGTGAACAAGACTGCAGCCCTATTAAGTGACTAACTTACAGTGCTACAATTACAGGTTTCTATTTAACGAATCCAAGCCAGACATCGTTAAGAAACAAAGCTGAATGTTCAGAAGAAAGGAAAAATAAACAGAAGAAAAGCTTGTTTTCTGAGAAGATGCACCAAAAACCCATTTGAAGGGAATATTCCATCCTCTTAGATTAACAAACAGAAGTTCAGATGTGCAGGGCTAATTATGAAGATGCTTCCATCATAGGGCCATGCCCAAAGCCAGCCTGAAGCACGGAGTCCCAGAGCTGCCTTCTCTCACCCATGGTTAGATGACTGCTCTGAGACCCCTATAAATTTAAATTACTTTGGAGGAGTGAAGTGAGAAAACACATACATGGATTTCCACTCAGGCAGAGGAGATCCCTTCCTACCACTGGCAGCCTTCCTCCCAGGAGACCTCTGCACCCATCCCGTACATCCCACCACCCACCCGCTCTCTGGTTAAAGACTGCAGCACTCTTCTTAATGGATTTCCCTTCTTTACTCCTCCAAAAAGGAAAAAATGTACATAAAGCTTTACCTAAGCTGATTTGCATGGCTTTCTCCTGTTCTTATCTGCATCTCCTCACTGGTATCAAAGCCTCGACATTGCTGCTTGTGAAATCCTTCCCCGGTAACCTGCTTATCAGCAGTAATGAACACTTGTGCAAACAGGTACAAAATTAAATGGCTTCTTTACAGTGATTATGATAGATTGAGCCATGCTTAATCTACATAATCAAATTGCTTCTGTGTTCAGCTGTAATACCTTTTTGCTGTCCTGGGAGCAGGTTCAGCCTTGGTCTCTCTTTCACCAGCTTCTTTCTGAGAAACACTAACCGTGCCTGGGAAAAGGGCTACTTGAGGTGCAATCATTTAACATGGCACGTAAGAGGCACACAAACTCTGCGAGAGGGCAGAGCAGGTCCAAACAACAAGTGTCCCCTTTAGGGAAGGGGAAAACATCCTGCAGGACACACAAGGGAAAGCCAAGCACCAACCAATCTCCTCCAGCTGTGATTGATCCACATACCCAGACATAACTGCAGTGACCTTTCCAAGACAGATGAGATCTCCACCCACTTAAATGCACTGAGCTACTACCACTACTAGAATTTCCTTTCCCTATGCAAGAGCATCCCTGTATTCAAGAGCATCCCCTGGTTACATGCTGCTAAAATAGAAGACCGTTGTTTTCAATCTCAAGATCTGATTCTTGATTCAAATCAAGCTGGTTAAAATGGACGGCATGGGTACATTATAAAATCCTTGACTTGGCAAGTTAAAGGATTTGGTCCAGGGAATGTTCTGAAAAGCATCTCCATGTCTAAGTCCTGTTTATCAAGTCACTTAGGCCAAAAGTACCCTGAGGCTTTCTCTTCTTTTAAATATTGATCAACTTTTTTGCATAAAACAAGAAGGGAGAAATGGTTTTCCCCACAAACAGTAAGTAGGTGCTATTTAAAAAATATCCAACAGCCTATTTACCTTTGTCCAAAACACAGCACTGCAAGAATCAGAGGTTTGCTTCATAGTCAGCCTGCTGGGAAGCTTTTTGTTTGCCTGTTTTTTTCCAAAGAGTCTAACAGAACAATTAACCTATGAGCTAGTACTTATTTCTAAACACTTTTATGAATTGAAAAAGTGAGTAAACCTGGTGCAAAATGCTAATAAGCACTTAGGGAGAATAATTTCTCTTCCTTGTTACGGCTTTGATATAGGTAAAAAGAAGGAGCTGCTGGACTGTTGAGTTGGAAAGGTGACAGCTCCAGAAAAAAGGTCTCTGCATCTCTGTAAGTAAAGAAAAAGCAACGTAGAACGGAAAAAATAAAAAGATGGGTTCTGGCAAGGGCTGCTGGCACAGCTTGACTTAGGCTCAGGAGGAAGTAGAAGCCTGAATTACATAAAAATAGATTTAAGAAAGAATCAATGACATTTCATCTGAAAGTTTTAGTTAAGTTTTAATTAGGATCTGAGATTTTGCACTTAAGTGCATGAAGTGAAGGAGTACATGTACTCATGCTTCCCAAGATAACTGACAGATCTGAAACTTACTCATCTCATCTCAAAAGGTTAATTAAAGAACAATCCGTGAGAACAGCACTGTATGGAAACCGAGAGCCTGCTCCACTGGGGAGCCCTGGGGAAAGGCTGTGCTGGCATCTGCCACCCCTCAGGAACGAACTGAAGATGCTGCCCGGTGACCACAGCATGGAGACGAGCGCGATGCTTTGAGCCAGCCCAGCAAGGAATGCAGAGCAGTGTGCCCACAGCACCATAAAACTTGCTCACTGTGCTGCCTGTGGATCTGGGGCAGGTTTCCCAGCCCGTGCTGCTGGCCTGGAGCTGCTTCCACACACTCAGTCCTTCAGCAGAGGCGGGATCACAGCCAGCGGCGCGAGGTACGCGTGGAAATTCTTATAATTAGGAAACTAAGGCAGAGTGACTCAGCCGGGATCAAAATTGTAATTAAGCTGGAAATAAGGCTGTGGGTTCCCCGAATCCTGCAGATGCTGACAGCACTATGAGGTACAGGCCTCCTCTGGTTCAGCCAAGCACCAGAAAAAAAAAAGGCAGCTTTTAGGGAAGCCTGCATATGCGAAGCTCATTTGAAAAAAATCATGACAACTTGAAGAAGCATTATCAAAATGGAGAACAGGAGAGTTTCATCATTTGAGTAAGACTTTGTGGACATAACTGACCTTTGGCTGTGCAGTAATTTAATTTCCTAAGAACATGAGCAAAGTCTCAATTAGGTCAGAGAGGAGCTGCACCAGTAGAAGGGAGGAGGAATGTGCAGCTGGATCAGGGAAAAGATGTGGTGCAAGGAAACACTGAGGCCTTTTGGCAGAAGCAAGCAAGGCTGCTTGCTTGGTATGTACCACAGGCAGAGGCAAAAACCACTCGCAGGCAGCTTTTTGCTGCTCTCTTTAAAAGCTAGAGCCAGGTACAGGGGGTGCCACAGGAGAAACAGGCTCATTTAGAAGCAGCCCAGGGAAAAGCAGACAAATGCTAGAGGAAAAAAAACGACCAGAACAGCATGGATTCTGAATGCTGCTTAATGGAGTGAAGCCCGAACATTATTTGGTGAGATCTTGACAGGCCTGATTTAACTATTACATTTTCGTATAATACTTTTCATCCTGATGATGAAGAATTGCTTGACAGCCCTTGGTGACTGCTTAGAAGTTCCTCAGCCACTTAAGCAGAAGATCTATCAGAGCACATTTGTCAGAGCAAAGTCTGCTAAGGAGTGGATGGCAACAGACATTACCCCCGGGTGAGACATCTCTGTTATTGCCTGTAGAAGCGGTGGGCAAGACAACCAAGAAAATCCAAACACCAAACTGAAGGCAGCTCAAGGAAGGGCGTTTCTGGACACACAGGTTCCCACAGCATGTTTTTATCCAGAAGAAAGGCAAATTTCCTAACTTACAACAGCCACTCTTCACCTGAGACACGTGTACACCAAGCCCTCCTAAACCCCCAGCCAGGCAGAAGCTGGTGATCCTCCATCACTGACTCTCATGCCCCCTGTTCAAACCACAACAGCCCACTTCTTACTTTTAAACACAAAGGGCAGCTCCAGACATGTGGGTTTATTTTTGTTTTGACTCAGAAGTGTCCATCCGAAGTGAGTTTGTGTCAGTGACAACTGCAGAAAGCAGACTGGTAGATGTTACCCTTCCAAAGCACTGTCTTTGCGAACGCAACATCTCAGGACAGCAATTAGCCAACATTTCACTTCAGCTACTTGGAAGACTGCATTTAAGATCAACTCCTTTTTGCTCCCTCCCAACAGGTCCATGAAGTATCTGCAAGCCTGGTACATACCAGAGCTACTTGCTCCATTTTGTTCATGCAAGCTTTTCAAGAGCACTCTGAATTCAAAAGCAGCGTTTAGTTCTCCAGAGCAGCCCCGTTCTGAAAGACTCACAAAAGCTGCATCAGGTCTGCCTGCCACATTAGTACACATGCCAGGGATGTGAATCCAGCGTCACTAGAACAGTCACTGAGGTGACTGCAGCCTGCACTCACCTCCTTTTCCTATCCACTCATCTAAACACCAAGGCTGTGTTCCAATGAGCAAACCCAGACAGACACAGGAACAGAGACAAGGCTCCACAATGATCATTAAAGCAACAACAACCCCATTAACACACCCACAAAAACCATCAAGTGCCAGAAAAACAAGGCTGCTTTTGGGATTTCGGATGCGGTATAGAGGAATTCAAACACCCAGGTGGAAGAGTTAAGACCACAGCAGTCTCTTCTCCCCCAGCATTTCAGTTACCCTGCAAACCATCAGGCTTCTCACGACAACCTGCAAGTACCCTTAATTTTTTCATGAACACGAAAATAGCAAGTGCAGTCAAACGCTCAGCAGGGCTATTCTGTGAGGAAGCAGGAGGCATTCCTTCTGCACCCGAGCAGAAAGCTTACCCCGTCTGGAAGTGCCCTCCAGCACACAGCGCTCACAAACTCATTTGTGTCATCTTCTTTCCGGTCCTTGTCCAGGACACTTTTGACTGTGTCAAACTTGAACGTCAGCAGTGTCTTTGAGAGGCCCTTATAGTATAAGTAAAGGGAATTATTTTCACTTCCTAGAAATAAAAAATAGAAGTATACAAGATTAGGCTGTGGTAAGACAAACAGAAATAAGGGTTCTTAGCTCTTTCATTGCTTAAGACAAGCCCAGACATTTCCTTGTAGTTATTGTCGCGCTCATGGTGCCCTGGCAGCTGGAAGTGCTCCACAGCAAACTTCCATCACACTTAATAATAGGACAGGGTTTTATTACGAGACAACTGCAGCATGCAGCACACCTGCAAAACTTACAGGATCTCCAGAACCCTCCACAACTTCCTCGGGGCAGAGCATTTTGAGCAGAGCATCTGCACTACCACAGGAATCGCTGCTACATCCAGCCTGCTCAGAGCCACGGCTCAAAAGCAGGTAGCACTACCAAAGCTTTGCCTGCCACAATCAAGTATGACAATTTGGTCTGTGGAGGCTTAAGCAAGAGAGACTAGACTGTACAAGCTTTATTTAGAAACCCATCCCAATTTCTGCCTTGCAAGCTGCCCAGCGATCAGAGAACACACGAGCTGAGGTCCTCCCTTCAGTGCTGGCACAGCTGTCCTGCTCATCCCACAGCTATCAGCCTGTCACTGCCTTCCCACCACGAGCTGTGCATTTACAGAGCTTCGACAGCCTGGCTTAAGCAGTGAAAGGACAGGAACAGCCAAAGGGGCAGCTAGTGAGTCAGTCTCGCAAGGAGCTGCTTGCGACGCGGGCACTATTGCTTCACCACGCGGAATGCCACGCTAAGTGACAAGTGCTGGATCCTCGTGTGGCCCAGGCTACTGGTGATGCATGAGGATGTGCCAATTGTTAATCTTGAAAGACATGAATTATATCAAGAGCAATGACATCAGTAGTTGATTTTGATGACAGCGAGCCTGAATCATCATGCACAAACAACTCCTCTGCAACGGAAGGAAACCATCTACAGACCCCCTTAGGTCAGGGCTGCTAAGGCCATTCCCTGGAGGCGAAGGAGGGTGGAAATTCAGAAGAATTTTCTATTAAAAAGCCCACGCAGCTGTATAGCACAAGTGCTGGTGTGCTTTGCAGCTGGTGAGGCCCCAGCTCCCAGGAACCCCGTCAGCATGTCAGGGTGGCTGCTCTACTCACCACAGGCAATGTAGTCTCCGTTGGACGCCAGCCCCACGAAGTTCTTCTCGTTGATGTGACCCTTGAAGGAGCGCAAGCAGTGAGGCTTCCCTACGTTCCACAGCTTCAGCTGACTGTCTGTTGACCTGAAAACAATACTCAAATTCACCCTGCTGCCATCTGGCAGGAACTCCTCCCTGGCCACCCTGCTCCTCAACACTCCAATGACAATGTAAATGTAGGAAGCCGTAGTGCACAACAGGAGATTTATCTCACTTTCAATCATATGCAGCTCAGCTTGAGCTCAGAAAGGTAGCACCTTATTTTAAAAGCCTGTCAAAACACATCACACGTTTGAATAAAAACTTCCCTGAAGTATTACTCTTCCTTTCTCCTATCAACTGCAGAGCCCTCCATTGAACTGTATGGCCTTTGGGCTATCACTGCCTCCTCCAGATCCTCACAGATCCAGGATGCACCAAAGCTATTTATTTTCTAAACCTTTACAGCGTGGATAAAATCTGTTCCCTTCTCCATGCCAGCTGCAACTCTCATTCATGTCTTTCCAGGGCTTGGGTAGGAAGCAGTCTCCTCACTCCCCAGCAGCCCTGAAGCATGTTCTCCTCCTCCTGCCCAATACCAAGCAGCAGCACAGACAAACCTATGGGGGCTCAGAGTTGCTGTTAAAATTAAATCTGTTTTTCTCATGTGTAATCGTGACTGCATGGATACAGAACTCAAGCTTCTACTTT
Source organism: Struthidea cinerea (assembly GCA_013397865.1). Taxonomy (NCBI): domain Eukaryota; kingdom Metazoa; phylum Chordata; class Aves; order Passeriformes; family Corcoracidae; genus Struthidea; species Struthidea cinerea. The sequence continues at coordinate 879,388 of VZTI01003648.1, read as the reverse complement.
TTTCACCTTGTCAGGGAAAGCTAAATATTACTATTCAAGATATACAAAATATGTTGGGATTAATCACAATTGTTGTTTTCTATGGTTCCCCCACATGCAAATATACCTGCCTTCAAAACGTGTTTCTGTTTCCTGTGAAAAAACATTTTGCCTCTGGGGTTAGTAATCTTCGCTGCCTGGCAGACCTCAAATAGGAGGAGCCCACATTTCCAGGAGATACAGGATTAATTTCTTCCCCCAAAGCTGAAGAGACACGAACATAATCTCTCACTTCACAGGCATTATTTCCTAGCAATCACAGCTTACATGGCTCTGCTATTCTGGCACTCACTGAGATACACAGTTGGGGAACAAATGGTGATATGGTGGAACTGAAGCCCCACGAAGCCTTTTGAAAGAAGGGGTAGTGCTGTTCTGATCCCTAAATTTGAAAGGGATTGGGAGCAGGACCTGTCAGCCTCCTGGGTGGAAGGGAGGGGAAGCAGGAATGCACCCCCACACAGGCCACGTCACCAACCTTGCTGCTCCCTGAATATTTAGATCTGAAGTGAAAAAACTCAAATTGCACGATATCCATCAAATATTACCAATGACATGAGACATCAGCCCTCCACCAGTGTCCCATTTACCTGAAAACATAGCGCAAAAGAGGAGGGATGCACCTAATGCTAGCCTGCAAAAAAACTTATCTCAGTCCTCAGTGACAGCTGGAATGACAAAGGAGCGATAAGGGAGCTGCAGCAAGATTTGCTAGTCAGTGTTGTAAGTTAGTACGAGGTCAGATCAGACAGCAAGCGTGAGTTTTATCTGTAATACTGTGACTTAAGCAGCAGTGCATTCCTAGCTCCAGGTCGAGATGGGAGGCCCAAAACAGAGCATTCAGCTTCTCTGCCTGGTGCTTGTTCCACATCTGTCCCTGCCCTAGGCTGCTGCTCACTCTCCCTTCCCTTGTCCTTACTCTCAGGGGAACAGCTCAGAGAAGGCAAAAAGGTGCCATACTCCTGCTTTTTTTTTGGCCCGCAAGTACAGGCCTTCTGTGCTATTAGGACAGCTGTATTTTTAAAATGCTGCTTTTAAAAGCTTCAGAGTTGCCTGGGAACTAAACTTTTCTGCCGCCAGGAAAAAGCAGCCAAAGACTAATCCCTGGTCCAACAAGCTGTCAGATTCCTATGACAGCTGCTGCTCTTAGCTACCCATCAAGAAGACCTCAGATACATAGGCACTTAACCTCTGTATTTCACTGGCACACGTACTAGGCGTCTTCATTAAAATAAAAACACTTAAGTCCATTACTAATGGGAAGTTTTTACTGTTAACGAATTCCCATCAAGCTCTAGCCATGTTTACATTGCTTGGGATAAGCAGGCCGTGAAAGAAGAAAGCTATCCACCCTTGAACTGCAAGGAGGGAAGGAGGTCATTGATCCTGGTGGTGTTACACTGCTCTTCTGGTTTCAGATCCTCTCCAAAACACCACCTTGGATGTGCTGCTCTGTTGAATCTGTCTCTCTGTAAATCAGCACTGCAATCAATGTGTTGTGCTAAATACCAGGCAGTTCTGAACACCCCTGAGGTCACAACCTAACTCTACAAGGCAAAGAGAATCAATGCAATCCATAAAACAGCTTTAGCTAGAAATCCAGAGAATCTGAATATACATATAATTTTTTCTTAAATCAGTGCTTGATTTTTCAGAATCACTACTGCTCTTGCCTCTACTCGGTTTGCAAAAGGAAAGACAGGAAAAATAACCTGCTCTGACATTTCTCCCTGTTCACCTCACCCTGCTGCTGCCTGTCCAAGTCTGACAGCTCTAACAGCTCTATCGATAACTCCTCTCAGAACTTTGGGAGATGCTTTCTCAGAATGCTGGCCCAAGCAGAACAGGGCCATTCTGTCCTAAAACATCCCATAAATGATGCTCCACTTGATCACGGCTGTAAGACATTCCCAGCCTCCTCCTGTTTCTATTAAACACTTTCTCTAACAGAGATTCAGTTCAAAGCATTAAATTTAATTTTCTCTGTGTTCTAGATATGAATTTGCAGCCTTATAGAGTTATAACATTAATAGAAGTAAGAAGAGAAAAGCTGATTAAATATAAACAGTACCAGAAGCCACCAGGGAATCCTCCATCATACAGCTCAGCTCAGAGTAACTCCCTTGCAGCCTGAATACCTTAAAAAGCTCTCTTTCATTGTGTAAAAACATGGGACAGAACCAAGCTGGATAACCACTGGCTCAGCACAAGGCAGCAGGCATAATTCCTAGTACTAGATCCACCCCTGGGATCCATCCCTGCTGTCCTCAGGTGTTAGACACGAATGCATTGAGATCAAAGATCCCCCTACAGCCCCCCCACCTTCCCCATGAGGTGAGAGGGGTTCACCTCTGGTTTACTTAAGAGGCTTGCAGTCAGTCATTCCCAATTTTCACTACGTGACCTGACAGACACATCCATTCCCACGTGATTGAAAACCTACCTAGAAGAGAGGCAGCCACATCTGGCTTTGGGGCAGACACATCTGGCCATGTAACTGAACAGAAGCTGGAGAATTTTGCTCCTCAGGGCCACCACAGCAGATCTTATGGTCTACCCTGGCTGAAAAGCTGCATGCTATCAGAGGCATGAAACACAGCTTCTCTTTGTCTACTTTCTAACCCAAATACAAGCCCAAAAAGGGCCTTCACAGAGCAGATAATAAATTACCAGAGAACAGATCAAAGAGTCAGTCCTATCTGAGCTGCTCTCAGGCTGTGGCTAAACCTCCTTTTCCGACCATATACATAGCAGTACCACTTGATCCCTTCTGTCACTCATTAGCTGTGTTTTACTGCAGATTATTATCCCCAGGGCTCTGCCAGCAGCTTTCTCCATCACAGAGCTCTGGCCAGGAGCATCCTCAGTGCACGCAGTGGGAGGAAAGTCCACCTGCAGCTTCCCAAAGTCAGGGCTTGCGGACAGGAGCCACGTCTAGTTGTCTTCGTACTCCTCTTGAGCATTTCAGCTCCACGAGACAGAGCGCAGCCGAGTGACACCAGGAACGAATTTCTATTTTTGACTCAGAGAAAAGCAACGATCTGCTTCCCAAAAGCACAGCAGCCTGTGAGAGCAGCCACCCACGCAGGTGAACGAGCTCGACAGCCCTGAAGAGCACCGCGAAGCGAGGGCTACGAAGATTTTAGCCCACATGAAAGGCAACACTTACGCAGAGACGATTTCTTCCCCGCTCACAAATTTCGCATAGGAGACTGCCTTGCGATGCCCTTTGAACACCATGATGGGCTGCTTAGTGTTGCGGAGGTCATAGTAGTGAACACAGTGATCTGGAGACAGGGGAGAAAAGGGGCAGAATTTAATCAGCTGGGAAGGACGCAAGGGATCATCATCACAGCAAAAATCCTGCCTGCAGCTTCCACGTCTCACTTCAAGGCTAGGATAAACAGCCTGCACCACAGCAAAAGAGTGTTTAGGCAAGCTTCCTAAAACAGCCCCAAAATTCATTTCCACAAGGGTCCAGGCTCCCTTTCAAAGGGTCAGGAAGGGAGGAAGGTGCATTCACATGTGTGTGCCTGTACACGGGTCCTCCTGCAAACCCCACGTACCCGTAAGACCCACGTTCAAGGCAGCAGCTCTTCCGCCTGCCTTCTCAGCTCCCTGCCCAGCCACTCCAACTGCTATTTCTAATTCCCAGCATCCTCCTTTTCCTTCCTCAAGCTGTCCCCTCTTGGAAAACTTGAAGAACTCAAAGGTAAAAACTCGGTCTCCTACTTAAACTGGATTGTGCAAAAACAGGATTAAATTTGTCATGCTTGCTTCTGGATGGATAACCTTCATACCTTTGTTTTTTTGCTTCTCTCCTCTGACTTTATTACTAATCAAGAAAGAATTAGCATTTCTGCTAACGAGGAAACAGACTAAATTCCAGTTCATCTTAAGATTTAATTCACAGATGTGCCCCAGTGCCACAACCATATAAAAGGGGTCACAGCAGAATTAGTGATACATTTTCTTTCCTAACTAAATGCCAGTTCCCAAGAAAACAGAAAAACAAGAAGAGAAAACCTGAGTCCCAAGCCCCAAACACCCTCCCAGCACTCTTTCCACCTCAACAAGGTTAATAAGCTTCTCCCTTCCCAACTTTCAGCATTTAATGTTGAATTTCATTTAATTACCCCTTGCTATTCTGGAAGCACAGGGAGGGAAGGCCACGCACGGAAACCAAGCTGGACATCTCTTCTCAACGAGCAACTTGTGATACCCAGACATCAGCTGAAAACTGCTCTGACCCTCCTCCCACTGAAACAACGTCCCACTGGTGGAAGTTCATCACAAAGACTACATAGAAATGAATTTAAATGCCAATAGCTGCAGCTATTTTTGTATTTACACAGCATTTCAAAGCTGGGTGTTGTCTTCTGCACAGCTGCCTCAAAACCCCATGTGGTTTGAGAGATAACCAGGTTTACATCAATCAAGCTACTGCAACCACCATCAGACCAGCAAGGGGAGCTCCTCCCCCAGATTAAGGAGCGAATTGGTGCCCATGGCAGGAGCAGTGTCAGAAACACCTTCAATAAAACAAGGTGGGCAGGCAAGCCACCTTCCCCTCTCACTGCTTCCAGCACTTTACTCTCTGCAGATGAGCGGCTCAGAGGTCTCTCTGGGTAAGGATTTCTGGCTCTCTTCCTCCTCAAGGTGTAAAGGCAGATGCTCCAAGCAGCCACACCAAGTTTTCTCCACCACTTACACTGCCAAATTACTCTGCTGTGTTCAAACTCAGCAGCTACTGCACCCCTTACTACCAGCACTGAAGCTGCTGTGCCCCAAGCACTCTTTCAAACAGCTCCTGTGTCTTTCACCTCTGAAATATTAAACCTCCAAACAACCAAAACCCACTGAGCTCCTATCATTTGGGTATTTTAATTAGCTGTAGAACAAAATGACGTTGCAACAGGCTTATTGAATAATGGGATCATTTCCTAAGGGACTTTGAATTAAGCATTAGCACTCTAGCAAGATTTGGGCATCTTGGTCTCTTCTACTTCTCTGAAAGCTGGAGCCAAGAAACTCCACAGTTTTTCATCTATCAAGCAGACCTGTGGGAGCTATGAAACAGTTAACTGGCAATTGCTATTTTAATGAGTAGAATGATTCTAGCAGGGCTTTTTATTAGGAGTCAGTTAGTGGATAAGCCTTTCAAGTCTATTTTTGCATACAGTTTGAACGCTGGCCCATCATTAGGGCACCTTTTTGAGCACCAGATTTTATCCTCCAGAAAGAGGCAGGGAAAGGGATACCTGCAGATGGCTGCGTGTGAGCAGCTGGAGCAACGCAGAGAAGAGAGAGCTGTAGCAGGGCAGACAAGTCTATCTGCAGAGCAGAGCCACGAAGTTGCATTCACCTTCCAAATATCCCAGTAAACAGCTCAGAGCCTGCCAGCATCTGGCCCCAGCACGGCTGTGCCTCTCGGCATCGGCAGGGCAATCAATCACTGTCTGCTCTCATCACAACAGGTCTGAGGGAGCCAGCAAGGCCAGTAGGCTCTAAAATTAGCCACTTAATTATTAATTGATTATTTCAGCAGACGAAGTGTTGGTGCCCAACTGAGTTTTAGCTTTTTGTTTGTTTTTTGGTT
>VZTI01003648.1:834125-873712 GCA_013397865.1 Struthidea cinerea | reverse complement strand
TTTTTTTTTTTTTAATTCAATTGAAGCAGCTATTTTTAAGTAGATGTATGAAGACGAATGCTCATCACTGCATTCATTAGAATCTGAACAGGTGGTCATGTTTTACAATTAAAGAGATACTCTCTCTTGTAGGCCATATGGACTTTGCAAAAAACATGATAAAAATGCCATCTGCTGAGGAAGTAGAGAGCCCCAAAGTGAAGCTAAATGAGAAAAATACAACTCCCAGGTACCCCGGCAGAAGCCTTGCCTGGTGGGCTTTGATGAGCTGGAATTGTCTGGGATGGGCAGCATCCCTGGCACACCAGCAGGTCCCAGGGGAGGTGGCAGGTTGCTCCGGGAGGCTCAGAAAATGAGGTTTTTCCCAAGAGGCAGCTGAAGGTAAGGGATATGGAGTGGGGAATGAGGGGAATCAAACACTTCCTGAACTCCACCTATAAGCTCATCCGGCATCCCAGCGCTGGCTCCTGCCCTCGGCATCCCTGGCAGACCATGGAGCATGCTCCACTGCTAACCAGCAACACCAGAGGTATTTGCTTCTTGTTTGCTCCTCAAAATGAACATTAATATCATAACTCAGCTAGTTTCCACCCCAACTAGAAAACTCACTTAGAACAAGCTCATCTTGGAATTCACATTTACAGCGTTAAAGCCTCCTGCCCACCCAACCCTTGGGCAGCAACAGCTCCCTGCTTTACCTTTTCTTCTGCATTCAGGCTTAATTTAAACATTTATGGAATAATGGGAAAGAACATCTATATATTTCATAACAAATTAAACACCTCAGAACAATTCTCATCTAGTTCAATGTCACTGCAGAAGCCGAGAACAACAGAAAGCTGCTGCTACATTTTCTGAATTCAAATGTTTGCTGGCAAGTCATTTTATTTTTTATACATTTATTTTTAAGTGGTCTCAGAAGGCAAAAAGAGCAGCTAAGCTCTGCCATTGCTGCTGAGAGGTCCCTGACCACAAGACTGAGTTTTTAAATAGCGCTTTTCCATTACGCTCAGCTCACTTCCCTTAAGACACTGCTGCTTTCACCTTTGAGCCATCTAGTGACAACTCATCAAGAATTCAGACTCCTCTAAACTTCTGAGAGATCCTGCCACCTCTTCAGTAAATACAACCAGTGTCAGCAAAGGATGGCATCCCTCACTGCTCAGCTGCTCATAAATTCACAAGACTCCAGCTGGCAGCAAAAGGGCGAGAGAGAAGGATGGGTTTGTGCTGAACAAGGTGAAGGGATCAGCACCTCCTCAGTCTCAGTTCTTGGATTCAGCTTGGTTGCAGGGGTGGGGATGCTGTAAATGAACTGATGATGTAGTTACCTCAGCCATAGGAAATCAGGTTTAAGAACTTCTAAAATAAGAGAACTGGGAATTGCTAATGGAGCCAGCAGCATTTTAGGTAATCTCAGAGTTGTTTAGGAAAATGGGATTGATCTTGGATTTTTGGTTGTTTAAACAAAAGAAAGAAAAGGACAAAGTCTGTTTCTGCCAAAAGTGACTTTCCTTACATTTAGATTTGTTAATAAAATTTACGAAGCTGCTGTTACCAGCAGGCTTTAGGCTCAACACCACCTGTTGTAAAGCTCTTCCTGTGTACTGACGAGCAGCAGCTCCACAAAGAGCAGCGAGGGTTACGACAGGGCATCACACAGCAGCAATTTTCTTTTCCTGAGCACCAGCAAACACCAGGCAGCCACACACAAAAACCAGAGAGCAGAGCAATCCCACTCTCCAGCTACCCAGCAATTCCAGGTAACATTCATCTTCTAGGTCATGTGTTTCACCCACCTCCACCATGTACATTAATCAGCATCAGATAATTCACAAGACCCCCCCCGCCCAGGCTTTTTTCAACCAAGAACCACTTACTTGAAGGAATACCAAGCCAAGGACAGCAAAACAAAAATTTACCTGCAATGCAACAGTTTTATATTCAAAGGATGTAACAACTAGAAAGCCCCAAGAGCTGCATACAAAGGTTCTGTGGCTCTCTCCTGGAAAACTAAATTGCTGGAGAATCAATGCCCATTTTTCTTATTCCAATCATTTAAAAACGCACATTTCTCAACTGTTCAATATTTAGATTATTGATCCATTAAAAAAATAAGTCCTTTACATTACTTGGATTTCTCAGTGCTCACAGACTTGAGAATATAAGTGGTGCTCCTTGTTCCACAGCAGATGAATATCACAGACAAGAAGATGCCCATATTCAAATGCAGAGCTGTCGGGTAGGCAGCCAGATGTTAATTAAGTGGCCTGGTAGAAGTATCCTGTGATTAAAGCACATTTTGGACCTTTTTTTTTTTTTAATAAAATACATCTCCAATAGCAAACCAAAAGGTCAAAATAATTTCATACATTAATGCTCTGGCTACAGCCTGCACACCTCGTGCTACAGATCTTTTACTGAAACGGAAGCTTGGGCTGGAGTGCAATCTCTAATGTGCTCTTGTGCTTCTCTGACCATGATGATCTGATTTGGTACATCTAGTAACTCATGTCCTCAGCTCATGGTGGCCCCATCTTCTTCATTTGCCTGTTTTCCTCCATAGTATCTTCAAGCTTGGATCAAGGCTGGCTTGTTTTCACCAGTGAAACCCAGTACCTCAGCAGTAACAACAGGAGACGTCTACAGTCTGAGGGGGTGTATTTAAATGACTTGTTTAACAAGACAAACTGAGTCGCAGCAAATTTGGTGCAAGAGACCTCTGCTCGCCAACAATTAGATTATCCTGGGGAAACCAAAAGAACAGCAAAATAAAAGGATATAAAGCAAGCCCACAAAATGCTTTTCATCGGAATGAAAGAGGAGAGACAGGACTTTGTAACATTTCATTTTGGTTTTACTTCCATTGGCTAAAACAAATGACTTCAGAGATCCTGGAGGAAGCCTCTACCACTCAAACACTGAAGGGGTTAGCTGACATCCGATTATATATATTTAAACATCTACCTACATAAACTGATCTTTCCTTTCACTCATTTCTGCTCTGCACACCAAGCGTAAGCAAGATCACTCAGCTTTCAGGGCTCTGAGAATTGTATCTAGGCAACTTGTTTAGCAGGAAAACACAACGACATCCTTATGCCTTCACGTGTGCAGAGCACAGTGGTTCAAATCAAAGCTTGTTCTGAGTGTCTCTGGGTAAAAGGAAAGAGCACCTGCTGTTATTTCCCTAAGTGGTATGCCACGAAAGAGGGGATAAGCCATCTTGATGAATATTTGCTGAACACAGATAAACAAGAGGTAGAACAGCAGAACTTTAGATGGGTTAACCAAAAATCTCTTTTTCGGCCAGGCTCAGAGTGATTTCTTGCTATAAAAACAGAAGCTTGCATCCACAAAGGTAAAGTCTTTGGCTGGACTAAAAATGGAAACAGGATCAGGGGGCTCACATGAAACCTCAGTTTTCACAAGGAAAAACTTTCCTTCTGTTAGGGAGGAGAAAGAGGAAGGAGATAAAAAGGAGAAACGTCCTGCTTTAAAAATAAACTCAAATCACGGTACTTCCATGCAGCGCACTGAGGATGCCATGGCACATTAGGGTACCTTGGTCCTTAGAGAAACCTTAGTAAGGGCTGGCTAAACAAGTGCTGCTTTCTCAAACACCCGAGGAGAGGCAGACTGCTGCCATCAGAGCCCAAACCCTGAAAATGAAATGCCTGAAAACACGTTTCCTTAAATTCCAGAGGAAATCTACAAAAGCCATCTATCTACCAAGCTCCAGAGTTACTTACAGACTAACTAAAAAGCCATTAATAAAAGAAGTGGAACCTCTCCAGTGGATCTTCTACCTACCTGCCACCAGGAAATGGAGCCTCCCTGCCAAGGCAATGAGATGAAAGGCTGGTTGAAAGACAACTCAGAATTTAATTCAGGGGAAGCTCAAATGAAACTTAATCCTATATACAATGCCATTTCTGTTAGAAATCCATTCTTGCTCAAGGGCCCTGAAAGTCATGGAATACTGTAGGTTGGAAGGGACCTCTGAAATCCAGCCAGCCCAACTGCCCAGTCAAGGATGGGACAACTGCAAAGTTGGATTCAATTTCCAAATTAAATAATTGTGTTCAAGAGTCTTACTCAGTCATGCTCCCAGCATTTCCAAAGACAATTCTATAAACTCTTCCCTCAGCTGTCTTGAAAGCGCTCTTATGTCAAAGGATTAGGGCAAATTTTTTTTAATACAAACTTGATTTAGCTATTTGCTATTGACATAAGAAAGGCAAGGCATTAGCCCATCTCTCAGCATTACAGCAGTAACATTTAGGCTGTGCTTTGCTGCACAAGTTTCTGGCTTCTCAGATGTTTCAGGTTTTGTCTACCTACGCCCACACGATGGGGGCTGGCATGAAGCACTGTCATACAACCTTAGCTCTCCTTTAATTCAACTCTTTTTTCTTACTAGTGAAAAAGAAAATGAACTGCTGAATTTTAAGTGCTGCCAAGCCTGTAATACCAAACAAGAGCACCTGCAGATCTTCACGTGACTGAGGTGGCTTTGTTCAGAAAGCTTAGGGTGGAGATTTAGTCTTCCCTACAGCAGAGAGGCAGGCTGGAGTTTGAACATCCATATGTGGGTCTTGCTCTGGAGAGAAGACTGGGGACATAGGACAGCTGAACATTCCATCTTTGGGAATAATTCAACTCAACAAGACAAGTGAAACTTCATGCAGCAACCCCCACCCCCCTCCCCAAAAAAGAGAAGGTGGCTATTCTTAATCTTGGGTCTCCTCCAGGATAGAAAAGAGTGTGGGGATGAAAAAGGGGGCTTTATTACAGCAACAGAAATGCAAGGCTGCATTTGACAAAGAATGGTGAAGAAGCCTTCCAGCCAGCAAAACACTATAAAGAGATTTATTTCACTTGAGAGAGTAATATTGGGTTGGGATATGATCAGGGCAGGCTTTGGCCTATCACAAACCACTTCTGGGAGGTTTCCACTACATAAAAGAACTAGATGCTTCAGGACGAGAAAAGAGATGACAACGCATTAGGGACAGGAAAAAGTGGACTTGAATTCACAGGAATAAAGCCCTGCACTAAAAATTAGCACGAGAATTTTCTGAAGACGAAACCAGGTAACAACAACAGTAAGTTGACATCAGTGCCCTCTGTGCAAACCATTTCCCTTACTGTAAAGGCAGGAGATTAAAAATGGGTTTGATACAGCCTGAAGCAAAGAACCCTTGCAGACAAAACTATCCAGAGCATCTTGCTGAAGAATGCAGTGTGCTGTTTCCCCTCTTGCAGCACGACAAATCACATGAGGAGCAGACAGCAGAAATCAACCCATTTCACCCCGACACCTCCCCGCAGAATACTGCGGCGCAGGTAAAGATAACTGGTATTTTTTATTTTTCCTGTTTGTACTTTGCCTTCCAAAAAAGCCCAAATAAAGCGGGAAAAATTTATCTCAACAGCCATTATCACAGGCACATTAAAATGTTTGCTGGATATGGCTTTGTATTCACAATTTTTTGTCCCAGCAGAAACTGCAAGCGCTTTGTTTCTAGAACTAACACAAAATTACTCATTTGATGCATTTGCTTTTTCCTCCTCTTTTTACCTGAAGTTTCCTTTGCAGTGAAGGAAGAGTTTTTCTCTGAATAACCATTTTCTGCAGCCCTGGGGAAATCTCAGCAATCTCTTCTAGAAGCAACGCTCTGGTCCACAGCAGCAAACTGCAACAATGCCCTTATTTTGTATTTCATGTGCGCGTCCAAGATGATTTGGGATGCGGCACTTCATTTATATTTGCTCTCAGAGTTCTGTCCAGACGAGTGGTCTGTCTACAAGCGGTACCAGACTCCTGGGGAGGTCCTGCACACCCCATCTTCATAGGTGTCAAACATTCAGTGGCCACCCAAAAAGGGACTGAACTTGAGGAAAGCATTCAATACGTATTTTCTCTGCAGGCAAAAACCTCCCCCGTGCGCTCTAAAGACTATACAAGATTAAGAATAATTTGTCTGTATGATTCATTTTGCTGGTGGCAAAATCTTAAAAAAAAAAAAAAAAACCAACCAAACAAAACCCTTCAAAGTGAGGAAGCCACAGAGCCCGTGATGTTAGCGAGGAGATGAAAGGAAGTTTCTGAAGCAGAGGAAGGCACATGGATATTTGGGGATGACAACTTAATCTCATTTTCCTACACTGCAATACAGATGATGGGCAACAGCCTCCAAAAATTAGATTTACAGAATCTAATGGAAATCCACCCTCAAAAAAATCATATTTAGGGTATTCAGCACAAATCCAGCCCAGGTTTTCATTTAAACGAACAAAGAACACAGCTTGGAGAAGAAGGTAAATGACCAACAGTGCTCTGGTCAGCAAACTGGATGATAAAAGGAGCACCATGAGAAAGATCCACTCCATGAAAACTGAAACAAAGAGCTGAGGTTAGATTGAATGTCTGCTAGCCTCAGTTTAATCTCTGGCAAAACCAACAGCACAGTAAGACTGACCCTTCTACTTTTCCTTCTACAAAAGAAAGGCTCAGGGATGTGCCAGCAAAGGGTTTCAGGTCAGCACTGGAAATCTTTTGAGAGAGCTCTGCAGGAAAGGCTGTACCCTGCTTCAGCCAGTGATTGGCATCTCTCTCACCAACTGTACTATTTTTTTTTAATATATATACCAACACTAGCATTCCTCTAAAGATCTATATCTCCCTCTGCTGAACAGATGAAGAGAACAGCAGCCTTGATGGGAGCTGCCAACTGGGTTTCTAACCTTTGTATTCCAGGGATTCCCTATGGCTCAAAGTTACAGACGGTATCTGCCAGGTTATGGATAATGCTCTTTACACAGTGGGGACATTTTTTTCCTGACTTGTCTAAAGCTTTTGACAGAGCAGCCCATAAAGCCTGCACCCTAAATAACTTGTCTTGCATGAAGGAGAGAAGGAGGAGACATAAAACATTAGATACTAATCAGCTGAGAAAAGGGCTTTGATGGGAGAGGGAAGCAAAACAGATTTCTCTAGAAGTCTTTTGAAACTTTGACCTTTATGGTTCTGAAGAGCTACAGCAATTTCTCACAGGAACAAGGCATAGATGGCTTTTGTGCAATTCAAGGATTGTCATCTATCAGACTTGTTGGAGAAACGAGATATTCAGTACACACAAGCAAGGTTTACTAATGCTACAAAACTAATGAAGACAACAGCAGTAATAACCTGCAGCTTTGGAAGGAATTCATTCTTTAGATCTGAAAGAGGAGAAAATAATTAATGCACTATTCAGATGCAGCATTCAATTATGCTCCTAACCCAGCTTTTCTCACTGGCTATGTAACATGCAGAACTCTACATGCACCAGTGCCTGGAACCTGATGTCCAAAACAAGTTTTATGACGCCTAGAACATGTGAAGAACAGTCATTTCATGGTAAAAGGTGCTTCAATCCGTGCTGTTTAAATGTACTAGACCTTGGAAGAGATGAAACTTGTTATGTAAGCACCAGGAGCCTTATTTGTACAAGGAGTGCTGGGTACATCTATCCAAGCCAAAAATACTGTGTCATTTGCTGAACACGTCTCTGTCAATTCAAGATACACACCGCACACAGCAAATACTCTTCTTACTGCAAAAGCCATGTCAGCTCTGGGTCTTGAAAGAATCAGAGTTGCACAAGTCATGGAGCTGTGATGGAGGGAAAGGGCAGCACAGTCAGATTCCCTGGAACCACACACTCCAAGAGGTCAAGATCATGTAGACAAGGGCTTGAGGCATTACAAAAGACAGATGTAAACAGGAACACGCTCCCTAAGATTTTAAGAGTGCATTCATGAAGCAACAGCTTTCAGGTTTCTGTTGTATTAGCAGACATCATACAAAGAGAACCAAACAGGCTTGAGAGCAGTCAAAGTGGCTCTAAGGAAAGGAAAGCACAGGCTGCTGCGAACCTGAGTTTGCCCAATTATCAGTCAAGCCTGATTTCAGTCCAGAACTACATTTTGCTTCGCTAGCCTGAGGAGATATTAACCTTCTTAACTAGGTTCTGGAGATGATGATCTGATTCATTACCTAAACTGACCTCACAGCAGACTCCACTGGAAGAGAGGAAGGATATTAAAATACAGTGTAGCAATTGCTAAAATCCAAGCTTCAGATAAGAAGGCTTCAACCAAAGGCATGGTGGATAATGCACACAGGGAAACAAGCACAGGAAAGCATGTGATAAGACACAGGTATCCCGTGTGGAAAAGAAGCAACGTACCCTAACTAGGCAATGAAATGAGTCACGTGAAGAGCAACTAGATTTGCACAGGCATCTACAGTCTCACTTCTTGTCATCTTCTTGAGATTTAAATGGCTAACAGGAACCTTGCCCAAACATTTAAAACTCACACAATGTTTAGATGCTCAGACACTACGAAAAGAGGCCTTTGAGATGAGAGCCCACAGTGCACTCACCGGTTACAGATTTTCCTGAGCAGTGTGACAACCTTCACCAGTTAGCATGGAAGCACAGTGCCCAAATAAAAGGCTGGAACAGCTAATCTATGCACCAGTCTGAGCAGGAGAAAACACAGGAAGCCATTACAGAGGATGTCATTCCAAAGAGCAATTCCTTTGAATGAGCTACCAGAAAAACGGCAGCTTTGGAAACTGCCGAGGCTGGAAAGCATTAAACTCTTAAGGGATATAGCAACAGCGAGCAGCAAGAGCAATTTGGCATTCTGAGCAAAAGATGAATGTTGGAGTTGCCTATCTGTTCCTGAATTTCAAGGCTCATTTCAATTTAAATTTGAATTTCGTCACATTGACTAAATGACTTCTATGCCAGTTGTAAGACAAAATGTTCAGGAAAAGAATATTTAAGCAAACAATTAGCACGCTCATTTCTGCTAATGACAGATTTATCCTTTTCTCTAGAGAATCAAATGGAGCTTTTCAAGTTCATTTTATTCATTCACTTGTTACTGAAGTGTGATGACCTCTGGGATAAAGTTAGGGAACTCCCAGTAGGTCTCTATATTGTTACTCACTATTCATTGCAAATGCTTTATCCCAGACAAGTCAGATACCGCTTTTTCTGTGCAAGTAAAAAAGTTGTATCAGCTCTTAAACTCTGAAGGCTTATGTGAAAATTGCACCTACAACACATCCTGCACACTGATGAGAGGTTTCGTGTCCCTTTGTGATTTCCTAGGAAGCAGTGGCAGCAAGGCAGGAAGACACTGCCTGGCAGATCTGGCAGCATCTCTGATGGGAAGGAACAGAAACATCAGCTTAACTACAAAGATCTCAAGTTTAAATAACATGGCATAGCTGCAGTTCTCCTCACTGTCTGTCCTGAACAAAAGCAGAATGTGATCCACCTACCAGAGCCAGAAAGATTGGCTTCACCAGGACAGCAGAAGGCGTGGTTTGATACCTCACCTTCATTTACATCCCAGGGATAACGACATGTAAATCAAACATTCAAAGAGGTGCTCTCACCTAAAAAATCCCACTAAACTCAGTGCTTCCACTACAATAAGTACTTTGGGACAGAAATATGATCACAGCCATATTGGCCAAAAACACAGATTTCTCCAAACAGCCCTAAACTGACTGAAGTGCTGTAAATGCTTTCACATGCAAAACAAACAAAGCCTTTGCAGTGAACTCTGCAATGAGTTTGAATTAAAGGTGACCTTGTCCCCTACTTCCCCTGCCAACAGCCTCAGTGACCATGGACCAGAAGAAGGATTTTAACCATCCACAAAATGAAAAGACACACTGTCCAAGCAATGGGCAAGCCCTGGACTGCTGCATGCCGCTTTGCTTTCATCAAGGTTGAATTCTGAGCACTGCTGTGAAGCTTTTCCACAGGCCCTGAAAGAAACGCCTGAGCGTTGTCTGTGCCTTTAAACACCGTGCTCCATTCGTATGCTGAAGGTAATCTTGTAGCTCAAGCCCAAGGAAGCTGCTTAACTCCACCCTAAACGTGTCACACAGTCACACATAGAGATCCTTTCTGAGTCACTGCAGGCTTTCCACAGAACACACTACTCACCCACGAGGATCTATCAAGGTAAGACCCTGCTCTCAGCTGGAAAACATTAATTCTCTCCCAAAAAGGCACACTACCTTCTTGGTCATTAATATCCCATCATTCTTCTGAGCTGAGTGACAAGCCAGGTAAGTCGTCTGGACTTGAGACAGTGTGAAAGGCTAACTCTGCAGGGAGATGTTTGGAAAAGAGAAGTCACTGTTCCAGTTACCGCAGCAGAAACAGCAATATTTCACTGGCCAGGACAGTCTCCAAAGTGGCCCCACTGGGACAGCAGGGATATTAGAAAAATTGAATGATGATGATAAAAAAGCCACATGTGACCCTGAACTGTAAGTGCTTCAGGGTGATGCAGACACCTTAAGGGGTGGGTTAATAGTTGCAAATGAAAACAAAGCTGTTGACACAGCAACAGGAGTCCTTCATCGTGCTGACACTGATCCACAGTATCCAATTAGTTCTGTGGCCATTCAGTGAGGAAAGAAAGGTAGCACCATTCAAAACCAGAACACAACACCATTGTGTAATGCTAAGGATGGTGCACAGGAAACATCTTTAAAGAGCCTGGAAAATGTGGTGGGGAAGGGCAAAAGCACCTGGGAAGGAAAAGCACAAAGTGGGGAGGGGAATAAGGAAGAGAGAGAGCTGGTAAGAGAGGAGAACCTCGGCATCAAGAGCAGACCTCATGTTCACTGAGGGTTTGCCCCTTGTTACTGAATACTGGCATTGATACAGGCTGCCAAAAGCCTGTCTGGGGCTGGCACTGGTGGATCAAGCAATAACCTGATCCAGAAAAAAGGCAATTCAGTTTTGGCCATGCAGTTGGTAGTGTGAAGGAAGAGATGGAAAAGCAAAGTCTGGGATGTTTAGGAGGGAGTATGGCATCTCCAACGCAGGTAGTCTCAAGCTCTGGTGCTGTAAGTTAAAATCAACATCAATCAGCACTACCCCATCTTTTCCCTGCCCTGGTCACTTCATCTGAACCCACACTATCAAGAGTTTGTGACAACACAGCAAAGCTGTTTTAGGGACTGGAAATTAAAAAATCAAAGCTAAAACTAATGCAGCAAAACCTTAAATTCTGACCATGTTGCAGCTGTTCTCTTGCTATCCCCTGTCCATATGTATTTCTCTGCTGCTTCCACTTATTTTGTGAAGCTCCTGGAGAGGAGACGGTCTCTGTCCTGCATCTCTGCAGCCCTGAGAAACCTCTTTCATCCCTCAATCCAACCTGCTAGATTTGTGGTCCTACAGGAAAAAAATACAGTGTTTGAGAAGATGATGCATTTAATGTCACGGAAACTTCTGAATTCTTACAAAATCTCTGCCTAATATATGGGAAATAAAAAGTCAGAGGTGGCTGCTGACAGTATTACAGCATGCTAGGAATAAAACATTCCTACTATCAATAGCTACACTGAGCTCACTGGAGTCAGCAGACAGTCTGATCTCACCCAGACTGCACAACGTGGACATTCCAGCTGCAAAGTGCACGATGCATTTTCAGCCTTTACTTTTTGTTTTTAAATCAGGGAAACAGCACTGCTAGAAAATATACGGGTTAAGGACATCAGTGCTATTGCCGAGGCAGAACAATAATAACTTCAGCCATGATTTATATAGCTAATTTCAGGATAAAACCCTATCTGTTTTTAAAAAGAGGAAAATACCACGGAATGACCTGGTTTTGTATTTGGCAGTGATTACGGTTTATACTGGACAATGTTTCAACTCAGGAAGCATGCAAATAGAATATTTTATTGAACTAACAGACAAAAGGGGTCTTTTCTTTATGTGCCCTCTCCACTGCAACAGATTTTATCAGGCTGCAGCCAGACATGCCAGCTTTCTTCTCACCTGAAGTGCCTGATTTTAAGAGAATTACTTCCCAAACCAAATATCCATTTCTCTCTTCTATAGGCTCTATTTCTAGTTTATTGCTCATTTGTTCTGTTTTAAGCTACCCAAGATAATTTTTTTTGGTCATCTAAAAGCTTCAGAGTGAAGAGTCCAGAAAAGAAATATATATATATATATATATCACCCATATCAGATGCTAATCCTGGGATTTGCTTTTACAGTGGCACCTAGAGCTTGGTTTCCTGCAGCATCTGAAGCCAGCTTGGTGCTCTCTACTAAAGAAGAGTGTTCCTCATGGAGACAGACAGTCTAACAACAGTTTTAAACATGGCTATGTTTAAATCAAAGCATCACAGCAAATCCTGTGACAGAACCCCCCCTTTCACTCGCTGTGCCACAGCGTTCACAGCCTGACTTTGCTTCAAAACCCATCCCTCCAGTCCTTCAGTTCCCTCCTTTTACTTGGCAGTGCAGCATGTAAACGGGGTGCAGGTGGAAATGCTTTTATTAAACCAAGCTCTCTGGTTCAAGATTCCTTGCAGAGCCCTGAAGCTTCAGATGAGAAGCACAGGCAGGCTGTGAACCCCGTGCTGCATCAGCTCACGTAACTCCTGCCATGTGTTGGTAGATCTCTAAAGGCCTTTGGTATCTTCCTTCCCATCTTTCTGTAAAAGGGAGTTTTAAAAGTGGAGAAGGCAGAAAGGCACCTCTCAACGTTTCACCTGTGCACAGCGTAGCGTCATGGCGAGTGGTGGGCCAACAGCCAAAATATTACTAACAGGTGAGAAGAAATGCAAAATGGGGACAGAAAGGACCTTAAGACACTCATCCTATTTCTGTGGTGAAGGCAAAGGAGGAACCAGCACAGAGATGCTGCTCTAGCTGAAGCTTCTGATTAGGAAAACCCACTTCCAGGAGGCATTCTGAACAGATGGATGCAAGTGGGCAAGACGCATTTGTCAGGGGCAGAGCAGAGCTTTTCTCAAGCAAGGTGTGAAAGAATGGGACCTTATGAAAAGATGCTCCAGCTTTATGGATGGTTAAGAGAGAACCTTAAAAGAAAATAAAAATGTTAACCCTGAAAAAATTTAGGCCTATAGTCAGAATGACATTGCTTAAAGAAGTTATGCTGGCTTTGAGCTAGTCTGCATACAGAAAAAGGGAACTGAAATGTGTATGAAATTTATTAATAGTATACTAAATCAATTTACCTCTTCCTTTTATATCTCAAATATTAAGTACCAATACTTCCTCCTTAACCATTTTATGAATTGCTTACCTCATCTAAACTATAGATAGATAGATATATACACAAAAATACAGACACATATTTAGCATTAAGCTCCATCAAATCAGCAAATAAAATGAGAGCATATACAGAAACAGCACTTCTGTTGAAATACAATACCAGACTGTGTGGGCATGAAATGCTAGGAAGTCTTGGCTCTTCTATCCTTGAATAAATCACTGAATAAGTAATTGAAACAGTTTTCAAAATGTGAAAATCCTCTCAGCATGTGAGCAAGCCAAGGCAGGGCTAGGAGAGCTTTCTAAAATTGCCCACTACACTGGTCACTGAATTAGTGTTTAGTGCTGTGGATTTTTATTCCTACTGGGGGCAAACAGGAGTGGTCAAGTTAGTGTGCCCAGTTCCCTGCTTTTTTTTAGTACTACTCAAGGAAGCCAGCTTTGACTCTTCCTTTAGTAATTTTATAGCCTATGTGACAACTCACGCTATTTAAAAGTTATGTTCCTTTTTCCACAGACTGAATGAAATTATTAAGCAAGACCAGCTGAAACTGATGGAGAAGAAAAACCTTTGTCTCCATCATAACACATTAAACATGACTGTTTTACTATATGGAGTATGAAGGTAGACACTAACTCATTCCTTTGCTCTGATTATTTTTTAGGAGTTCAGAAATGATGTCTTTCAAGATTCCAGCATTTCTTTTGATATGCCATTTTTTCCACATGTATTCATGGCTGAAAGATCAATTAGAATTCCTTTGTGGGAAGTAATTTCCATCAGTTCAATTACCCCATGTAATTGTTTCAGCAATCATAATATCAATCAAATATCCATTTAAATTTTTATTTACAGATTCAATTACCAAACATCAAGCAGATGTAAACACTTCTTTCAGTACAAATACCATTTTACCCCTCAGCATCCTCTAAATCATAGACACACACATGTAGTCCTTTAAAACCCCCATGAAACTTTTAGGGCTTCCTAATGCTTCTTTCACAGCACACTTGCTGAAGACAAACCCAGTTTGTTGGACCTGGGTGTGGGGACAGAGACACTCCTACCTGCTCCTCACCCCACATGGAAGCTCTAAAAGCCTTCCTGGATTTATCTGTGCCTTATCCCCCCCTCTGCCTTTCAGGTGGCAAGGAATCCCAGCTATCTGTTTATCAAGAAGAATTCTGTTTCCTGGTGCTTTTACAGCTGTATTTTAATCAGTGGCTGATCCATCTGGAGCTCTCATCTTTCCCTAGAGCCTTTCCCAGACAGTCCCTCTCATTCAAATGCTGCTAGTAGGTATTGTCATTCAACTCTATTTTTACATGTCATTCACTAAACTTCAGAAAGATGCCTGTCAAGCAAGTCAATATTTTACACTCCAGCTTGAATCCATTTTTTGCAGTGCATCAAAATGCAAGTTTATTTTTTGCCTGCTAAGAATTACAACCAAAGTAGAACCAGCCTGGAAATGAGAACACCTGAATGAAATGGCAAACCAGTGGTTGCAAGAATGATCAACGTATCTCCTGGAGTCCAGAGAGAACAAATGTTGTCAGAACAACTAGTTACAAGTGCATTAAAACTCCCCAAGGAGAAAGAAAATGCAGAGCTGCTTAAACATTTATAGGCACCTCTGAGTTTCAGTTACTCTGTGCATAGCACAACACAGCTTCCTCCCAAAGTGACACCTGCTCTGCTCTCAAATCTTTGTATTATCACCAAGAACCATTTAATCTAAGTGAATAAAAGGCTCGCCGTGCCTTCCCCACTGACTACTTTATAAAAATAAAGATGTTAACAGCCAGCTTTGCCCAGCCTAGGAAAACATGAGCCCACCCACAGGGATTGTAGTTGGAGCTAAGGGAACATGCACAGCCACAGCTTTACAGCACGCTTCAGGTAAAACCAGTTAAAATTCCCAGTCTGGCTTTGTAGTGTTTATAGAACAAGGTTATAAATCAGAAAGAGCAGCTCTTGTGGTGTTAGCACATCGAGACTCGCACAGCCCACCTCTGCCTGGCTGCCTGAGCAATCCCAATAAACACACCAGGCAACTTGTTCTCCTGCCCTTTATCTCTGACAGAGGCACCCAAACGAAAGAGTCAGGCTGGGGGATGACGCTGACAAGTCCTTGTGGCACTTGAGAAGTTCTACTCAGAAACAATTTAACTGCAAAGACACTCCAGTCTTGGGCACGGCAGCCAGCGTCACATCTTTGGGGGGAAAAAGGAATAAAGGAAGGAAGAAACAATATCCCTTTGCCCCAAATCCCTTTTACCTACCTGCACAGCCAAAAGCTAGGTGATACCTAGAAGATGGGCTGAATTTGACACAACACACGTTAGCCTTGGCCTCAATGCTTGCGACTGAGTTGTCCAAGTTGGTAGACCACAGTTTCACTAGAGAAAGGGAAAGAGAGACGTGAATAAACAAAAAAAAAATCAACAAAAACATGAACTTCATCTGAAAGGCTTAAAATCTAGTTATTTCATGAATAAGATTCTGCAAAGCCTCAGTTGCTAAGATGTTAGTGAGTCTGAAGGGCCAGTTGTCACTGGTGGTTGGTAAGTTCGAGAATATTCTCGAGTCCACATTGTGGATATCCTGCCCACCTCTATACACACAGGAGATGCCCAAAGTCCCCATCCCATACACCTGGGACCATCAGAGCAGGTGACTAACCACATGCTACAATCTCAGTGCTCAAGGCTGCTGCAGTGCAGATTTGTACAAGCAAGAACAGGAAGGCTTGCACCCTTTTTTGTTCCTCATCCCTGCGCTGGGATGCAAGAACTCTGTGCTCCAGAGCAAAATGGCTTTGCACAGAATAAATATACCTAATTGTATGCACAGTGAGTGAGAACAACTTGTTTCATTCTTGAGAAACTGGTACAGACGGGAGAGCAATCAGTATGCTGGCTTCCTGTGATGCAATAATCCCTTAGTACAAGAACTTGACTGTGCTGTGAGAGTACCACATGAACGCTGATTAAACTACGTGCCAGAATGAGCTCTCCCCGCAAGCACTCCAGTGCTTCAGACAATGACCAACAAAAACCACCAGGGCTTTTCAAAGTACAGCCTTCCCCACCTGCCAGAAACACTTCAAGCACCTCACATAGTTAATCTTTTTATTAAAAGCTGAACAACACCCTGCCTTCGGCCCAAGATAAAGAAGCAGCAGATTGGCATGAAGCCCCATCGATGCCTACAAGGCAGAAAAGACTTAAACATTCTCCCCTCCCTCTTTCCTCGATGAGTGGCTCAAGCTGTACTTGAGTATCACAAGCTGAGGCTGGAAGCAGAGCAAGCTGGAACCAGTGTTGAACGTGCAGGAGCTGCACGAAGGGTTAATCCCCTCGAGAGCTCCCCTTGAGCTGCACGGGCTTCTTCAGATCTGTGGCCAACAGGTCCTCCAGTCTCCTTACTGGAAGATCACTTTGGAGGTGAAGTGAGCAAAAATGGCAAAACAACAGGAATCTTGCAGCCCACTGGGAGATCAGCAGTCTTTATGGTGTGCCCCTCACCCTCTGAGGGGTCCTCTGTGTCACACCTTGGTCAGCATTCCCCAGGGGCCTCGAAGGAGAAGCAAGGTTTCCACGTGGGTGATCCAGGGATGTTTTAGAAGACGAAGGAAAAGGAGGAATACTGGCGGCTTGGTTCTAGGGCACTTTTTAATAGCATGGCAAGCAAAGAAAGCAACAAAATGGGGCTGTTTCTGACCATACAAGGACGGAGGAAACGTAGCCCTGCTCAGAGCACACCCAGGAATCACTGTAAATGCAGCACTGCGTGGGCATCTGGCAGCTGCCTGGAACCATCAGGAAGCAGCACACACAGACACCAGCAGAAATACAAACACCAGTGGCATACTCTATTTGCCCAGAAGCATTATGTAAAATTTCAATGAAAACAGCACCCAGCCTGAGGTCGGTTTTCAGAAAAAAATCCATTCTCATTGATCAGAGCTATAATATTTGTCCTAAACACCTGGCTATATTTTTAAATGAAACAACAGCTTTGCAAGCATGGCTTAAGAAGCCCTCTTCTCCCAGGCAAGACTGGATGATAAAGCTTCTCCACTATGTTCTGCACTGGGGGGCAGAGGGGAACAGGGGCAGGGAAGAATTTTGCAAAACAAGAGAATATTAACATTTTGCTTAAATGAACAGACACAGAGAGACGAGTAGTCTAAGTTCTGGTGGCAGTAAAGGCCATCAGGTTTATGGACGAGATAAGAAGCAAATAAAACATGTTTAAAAGAGGAGAGTGTCAGCACACAACACCAGCCTGAGGAGTGTGGGGTGGGTACATGATCTCAAGGTTCAGAGCAATATTCTGGCCAAATCTAGTACTAAAACAACACAGGCTTATCCTGAAGCCTTCCAACCAGGTATTTAAAGCTGCATCCAAAGCAGCCGAGTCTCTCCTTGACTCCACCCCGCCCCAAACAAACTAACAAATGGCCATCTGGTCCCAGCTTTGTAGCAGAAGCTAATTGAGGGCTCCCTTTCAGCTTGGCTCCTCTTTTCATTCAAGCTTGCAGGTCGTAAGCTGAGCCATTTAATCTGGTGAAGAGACAAGCCGTGTGCTCAAAGTCATCATAATATTCGTTCCAAGTGACAGGCGCAGATTAGAGCCTGCAATTGCTGTGATCTAACTGCTGTGAGATACACCAGGCTCCAATTATACCTGAGTCAGTACCATAAAAAGGATAGATGGGACGCATAACAACACATAATGAAACACGTCAAGTTTTACCTAGAACTGCCCATTATTTTTTAAAAAGAACTGACGGGTTAATAAAGCATAATTCGTAAGGGTAGAGTTTATTTGCTGTAGCTTTCATCGATTTTGCTGCGGCCGAGGCAGTAATTATACAACACACAGATGTCTTGGTAACATCTAGAATTGTGTTGATGAGACAAGCAACCATCTGAGATTGACTATTTCTGAAACACATGTTCTCAAAGCATATTTTTCCTCGTTTTGCAGCTGCTGAGAGACATCTTGATGTGGCCAAACACCTACCCCTCACAAAAGTAGTAAAAAGATGCCTGCAGAACAGTTTTTTCAGTTTAAAATGTTTAGGCCTTTTCGAGATGGGTCTTTTTTTTTTCCAGTTAGAGCTTTACATCAAATGTGTAAGTTTATAAATTAATTTTCCATGCATCAGTTCTGTGTCTAAACACTGACTAGAAGAGGCAGAAGCCTGTACCACAATAGCTGAAGGTGCTGATGTTCACAGTTGGTACACAGAGTAAGGATGTTCCATCCAGCCTCTCACTTGTGCAATTCTTATCTGCTCACGTGATGAAGAGCCCGCTGCCACTCTGAAAGAGCTCTAAGACAGGAACAGGATCTTGCTGCCAGAAAATTCATTTGCAGAGATTAGCAGAATCCCTAAGAAAGGAGAAAGCTGCTGAATTGTCCTGCTAGGCAAAATTTTGGATCCAGTGCCTTGTGCACGTGTCAGGAAGGTGATGTAAAGTGATGACTGTCAGTAGGCAGTGACTGCAGGGCACTCCTTTGATAAGACACAGGCTTTCTTGTCAGTATTACAACTGTCAACATCATCTTGACCTTTTCAAGGCACTCCCACCAAATGAATCCAACAACCCCACAAATCTCCAGAAAATGCCTGAATCTTTTAGCCAGAAAAATGACCAAACTGCAGGTTCAACCTGGTATTTTGAGAGCAATAAATACCTACATCTCGAGTCAACAGAAGCTGAAGGAATGAAATATCAATGAAGTCCCAGACAATCCTGTGGAATCTGGAGGAGCAGACTGTGAGCTGCAGTTCTCAGGCTATTTTCCCTCTGTAGAAGGCTTTCCTTTTTTTTTTTAATTGAAGCCAATTTTTTTAGTGAAGCTCTGCATATCTGTGTTGCCTTGCTGAATTCAGGGACACTATAAAAAAAAATAGCTGCAGGACTAGTACCAGGGTCTCATTTACTGAGGCAGCAGGGAAATTACTTTCCTTAGATGCAATGAGACATGCCTGCATTCCTCCTTGCCGTAAGACAATGAAAAGTAACTACTGCCACAAACTCAGTGCTCTCAGGTGCTCCTGTTCTATCCAACCTCTCAATTTTGAGCAAGGAATAATGAAGGAACTACAGGTGTAAAAACCAGGACTCTTTTCTTTAGTTGAATTTATCAGTGCTCCTTCTATCTTCTTGAGTTTCAGAGAGCTTCAGAAACAAAGCTGGAACAGAGAAACACTTGGTCACCCCCAAAAAGGCATCTATCCCAGCGAAGACAAATTCTACCACATAGCAGCACAAAATATTTCACTCTCCCTCACCTGCTAACTTTACCATGGCCATAAAACTACACCTGTAAGTCATTAGCTAAGTGTGTTAGCCCCAGCCCTGTCTTGGTACTTTGATGCCATCATTTTTCCTTCACCAAATTAATCTTTCCTCCTCCAAGAGCAGGAATTCACCCTTTACTACTTACGTGAGAACCACAGCTCCTGCCATTATTATGTGCATAAAAGAATTGAAATTAAGACTGTGCCTTCTCCCCAGGCTGCTTGTAGGACAAGTAAACACCAATTTTGCTCACTGCTGTCTCATTAGAGCACACCTTTGGGTCCCTGCAGATATACAGAAGTACCTTTGTCCTTTGAAGAGGGGAGGGCATAACAACTGTAGATAAAAGTGAAGGGTTTGTACACACAGCACTCTTAAGTAAAACAATGCTTTTATGCTGTCATTATCTGCTATGAAAGTAGAAAGATCTTCCACAAATAAGCATATTCTGGATTGTCTTCATCGAACAAGATGGACAGTGCAAGAACCTGGGGCCCAAGGATGCAGCTTCTAATTTTACACGAGAATCATCTTCTCTCAGATAGCATCCCCTTCACAGTGCCTGAGCCCCGGCAGAGAGAGCTGTGAAGCCCAGGGTTTTTCATCTGTAAGCACCTTCTCCAGTGCATGCCTGCTTTCAGAATTAGCTTCAGACTCAAAATGACCAAGGACAGACAGGCAGATGTGCAGGCAAGCGGGTGGAACTGGCAAAGCTGTCCCTTCTCCTGCTGGCTTGTCCTGATCCCTTGACAGGGAAACGTGATACTTGTGCTTTGTGGGGAAGAAGGATGAGCTTAGCTCCAGAAAGCCCAGTGTGGCCTCAAAGAAGCAGAGAAATGAAAGAGGACAGGAAGAGTAGATAAAAGATCTTTCCCGCCAGAGAGTCTACCTGGCCAAACATGTATTACTGTGTATTAAAACTGACCAGAACTCAACCAAACAGTCATGAATGTAAGCAGAAGGACAAAATTTTAAGTTAGGCAGGTTTGAATGAAGACACTTGTCATAATTGTTACCTTTCCCTCACCCTCAATCCTTTCAGTGTGATCACTGAAATGGAAGGTGGACACTACCACATTAATGTGGACACTTTGCTACTATTGCTCTGTACCTCAAAGTCTTTTAAAATCTGTGCTGAGACTCCATTTGTCTCTAAAGGGCTCTTTATATATGCAAATCACAGGCAAGTCATGGTAAAAATAAAGGATAAAATGTTCCAGGCCAGTTTTATCCACTGAAACCCCAATACACCTTCAAAGGACCTTTGTGAATTGAAATGCAGGTTAGGTGGATCTGCAGGCTTTATTACAATAATTGCTAAGTAAACAGTGCACTTTTAGAGACAATTACTGAAGAAGTGAACTGTTAAACTGAAGAGAAGCTCTGCTTGCAGCTGGGCTTTGCAAAACTGGACACCTCGTTAACATGCTAATAAATGCAGATCTACCTGGCAGATCAGCTTTTCCACAGGCATGGCAGGAGTGGGGAGCACTGATGAAGAGGCTGTTAACTTACAAGGTGAATATTCACTCCTGCTGCATTTAAGCACAGCAGAAAACACACCAAAAAAGGAAGGGGAAGTGTACTGAAAACATTGAAAACTCACCTTAACCATAAAATAATCACTGAAGTTTTGTAAACGGAATTACCAGCTTCAGGAACTGTAGGGACAGGACAAGGGAGAGTGGCTTCAAACTGCCAGAGGGCAGGGCTGGAGGGGATACTGGGAAGGAATTGTTCCCTCTGAGGGTGGGGAGGCCCTGGCACAGGGTGCCCAGAGAAGCTGTGGCTGCCCCTGGATCCCTGGAAGTGTCCAAGGCCAGGTTGGACAGGGCTTGGAGCACCCTGGGACAGTGGAAGGTGTCCCTGCCCATGGCAGGGGGTGGAAAAAAAATGAGCTTTAAGGTTCCTTGCAACCCAAACCATTCTATGATTCTGTGATTGCCAAATGCAATTGAGGAACAGTCATTTCTTTTGGAACAGCATTTAAAAGCTTTTTGGAAGGGGGTGGGGAGCTGCTTACAAGGTTTAGTACTTATGAAAACTTAATTTATCATTTCAAAGCAAATCATGAAGAGCTCTGTCCAGAGCTCTATCAGCCCATCTGGGAGAGCTGGCCCCCACTGATTAGGAAAGGAACTTTTAAGCTCTTGCTGTTAAATAACTCTGACTTGATACTGTAAACATATTACAGATAAAACTCTTGTTCATTAGGGACGAAGAATACTCCATCCCACTCAGTGCTATCCCTCTTCTTTAGGAGCTTCCTATTTCTTCTTAGAAGAGGAACATTTTTCTACCACCATGTGGTAAAGGGCTTGGCCTAAGGGTTCTCCAAAAGTCACAAAATTTGACAAAATTTGACAAATGGACCCTGGAGTGTGGAAAGCTGAGAGCTGCTGCCAGCATTTCTACTCAGTCCACCATCCAACTCCTTAAAGCTCCAAGAAACACAGGGCACACTTTGAAAGCAGGAAGCTTCAGCACAGTGTTCAACATGCAGAGCTACAGGTAAAAGAGCAGCAGGCGTTTTTTCACTGCTGCTTTTTTACTGACAGCCTCGTTTTTGAAATATAAATACATGCTGTTCTTTTGAAAGGCCCCAAGGCTTTAACTCAACAAGTTTAACTAATGTTAAAACACATTTTGGTTTGTTTGGAGCCCAGGAAAATGTTAGCTGAGGGTATATTACACACACAAAAAAAAAAAGGAAGCAAGAGATCTTAATCCAAACAAAGCCTCTCCTTCTCTAAGACCCAAATGGTTCAGTAATATCTTGACACATCACCACAACAACTACAATACTGAAGGCAGCTGAGGAATCAGCTCCTTGAAATAGCACATTGTTGTTCTTCCAAGGGAGTACACAGAGCCTAAGTCTTCTGCAGAGAGACTGAAATAAAATAGTACCTTTGGCATCATCAGAGCCTGAAGCCAATAGCTTAGGGTCCATCAAGTTAAAGTCAACGCTCCAGCACCTTTTCTCATGCTCCTGGTTGAGGAAAACAAGAAAAATATTGCAAGGTAGTGAGTTGTAATATGATAAAACAGTGAAGGAAAACACACATGTTTGGTATAAATTGTCAGCAGGGACCTGGAGAGAGCAGATTACTATGTTCAGCAGCTTTTCAAAAAATATCTTTTCTCCTAGTCAGACCAATCCTATCAATATGCTAGACATGCCAAGAAAGCAGAAAACACAAGAATGGCTTTTTTAAAAACCTAAAACTGATTTCATTTTTACTTGGAAAGAAAAAAAAAAAATATCTCGGGAGATACAGATTAAAAACCTGGTTTTGCATCATGATTTGACTTGCTGTGGTTCCACCCTGTGCTGCTTCTCATCCTAGATCGTAGTTGTAGCTTCCAATACTAATAAGCAACTTGTAAGTATCTCCCAATACTGACAAGATGCCCATTTCAAACATGCCCTCCTCTCTGGAAGTCCAGGAAATCCTCACCTTCCTGTTGAGCTATTAAGCAAATCTTCTGGTGTCTAATCCTGTTTTACCACTCAAATAAATATTATTAAAAGACTGCATACTCCTCCTCAAAACACAGAAGAGCTGTAATTGCTGTGCTGCCACATCCCATGTGGAAGCAGACCATTGCATTGAATAAAATCTGAAATTCAGGCAAACCCTTTGTTTAAAGCCTTCACACAGGCTTAGAAGACAAAAAGCTCACGACGATGAAGTCACTAAAGGGTTTCGGTACATGCAAAGCAGATGCCAATGCCTCTATGCAAATCCAAATAAAAAATTCAAGTAATCTGATAGGAAGCAAAATGAGTTTGTTTTAACATAAGCAACAGCTGGTCGTCTCTAGGTTGATTATTCAGCCTCATAAAGAAATGCAAAATGTATTTGAGAGGAAAACAGGCTACATTTATTCTGTCCAGTATAATTTCTCTTTCACGGAGATATGCAAAGGATTAATGAAAACAAGCATTACAGAATGGGTAAAAAAACAACAAAAAAGTAAACAAAGGCTTAAATAGGAATTAAAACTTATGGTGAACTGTCAAGGAGAGGGAATTAAAGCCCAGTCTGTAGTTCTTTCATTATCACTGACCAGTTTCAATGGACTATGCTACCGACACACCAGCCCTCTTCCACCCTCCTTGTTCTGATCGAGCTTCTCAGAAGCCATTAGACAGAAACACAATGCTGGAGTTTCACAAAGAAGCAAAAGGCCAGGAGACTTCTCCTGCAGCAGGTCTGGCTGCGGAGCTGAGCACGCTGTGTGGGGAAGGAAGGGTTCTGCTCCCTTCCCCCAGCCTCACACCCAAGTCTGCATTTTGCACTTCTGCTCCATGAGCACCTGCGCGGGCAATCACTGCAGGGTTTGACAAAAGGCTTCTGACAAGGACTGAAGTGGAGCAGCTATGGAGAGACAGAGGCTTCCAAAGAAAGGCGAGACAGCTTCCAGGAACTGAGTTCTCCCTGGGCAGATTCCCTGCCCGAAAGCAGCAGCAAGAAAACATCAGCTGCCTCACGACTGTGACAGGAAGACAGAGCTGCCTTCCTTGGAGGACTACAGCTCAATAAAGCTGTGCGGATGAGACGCATTTACCAAACAGGAGGAACATCCATTTCACCCCGTGGAAAAAGAGTACACCTCCAGCAAAAGCACCTCCAGTGCTGTCTGAGTAAAAAGCAGAAGGCTTTTTTGCTGGACTAGGAGCAGAACCTCAGGCTCCGTGCTGCTCCCCCCGCACAGGAAATGTTGCTTGCTGGTTGTGTGTTACCTGGTAGACCTTGGATCTTTGTCCTGTGAATCCATCCCAAAGGATGACGGTGCCTTCATAGTCACTGCTGGCTAGCAGGTTCTTGTGGTAACTACTCCAGCTGATACAGCTTAAAAAGAGCAAGCCCTGGTCAGTCTTACAGTAAATCTTAATGTACAACACAAAAATCACTCTTGCAATGCATCAGGCAATAAGAATCTTTGCAAAGCACACAGCACCTTGACCAAACCACCCCACTGAAACATGCAGCTTAGGGAAAAAAAAAAAAAACCAAAACCCATCAGAAATAAAACAAACTTTCTTCCACAAACTAAAAGCAAAGTTTTATTGGCTGAAGAGACATTTCCCCCTTGAAATGAAGTGCTAGGGTTTAGAATTCTTTAAAAAATGCATTTATCTCAAACACCGTGGTTTTTTTGCTATTTGAATACCACACAAACTCTCAGAGAGCTCAAGGTTTGACTCCTTAACCTCTTAGCAACAGACACTACAGTTATTATTACCATAAACAAATTATTATTATAACATAAAGATAACTACTTACCTAAGAGTAGCTGTAAATGTAAAATGCATAGCTGCATGGACAGTAAATCAGCCTCTCCTGCAGCACACATCTAATGTTCTATATATGTACCTATGTGCACATGAAAGTTTGACTTCTGAGAAACTACTTCCCGCTTTCTGTAAATGCTGCAAGTAAAGCCTTCCTATCCAAGAGGAAACAGCAGTTTGTATGCTCTGAGTATTTTAGGAAATGCTTCTGATCAAGACCTGGAAAATACATCACACAGGTTTTTATTTCAAGCTGAATTGAGGGGCTGTGCAAAACCAAACGATGATTCCACTGGCAAACTCCAACGATCAGCAGAGAAAACAAGAGCAGCAACGCTGCCAAGTCACACTCGTAGCATTCTGGCACTATGCCTCCACTCTGACTCCCAAAAAATGGGACAGAGGTAAGAAAATTTGTAATACTTGTTCACCAATTTTTGGACCATCTGGCAAAGAAGCACGCCAGTTGGTATCAACTGTGATGTACACAGCAGAAGCTGAACTGACAGATCCCATTCGTGCAGCTCCTCGAGCAGCTCTGACACAGATAACTAGATCATGGTAGCCTTGGGGGCAAGCTTTAACCAACAATATAAACCAGAAGTCCACAATTCTGTAACTTCTTAGTACTGCTTTGCTCAGTGCAGCTACACATTGAAATATGTTGTAGATACATGGATACTGATTTAGGAGCATTATACCTTGCCAAATTCTTGGTTCCACTATACACTTGCATCCCATTTTCCTTAATAATTTACACACAGAAGAGGAAAAACCCTTTTCCTTTCTTATGGTAGTTAAATATAAACATTTATTTTTCCATTAGTTAAGTAACAGCAAGCAGCATTGGTATTCTGTTCCTGACTATGGTGAAACTTAACAGCACCCCTTGGCTTTGAAACTTTACATTCAGAAACTTAAACTATTATTTACCCAATGTAAGTCACCGTTTTTAACCACCAGCTGCTACGAGGATGGCTGCAGTGACACAGCTCACGCAATGATTTCCCTGGCTTCACCTCTTCCATGATACATCATTAATGAGAAAATGTCAAGTATCCCCAACCTTTGTAGGCATGAGAGCTGTCCACAAAAGCACCATCAAGGAGCCATCACTATTCCAGCTCTACTTCCATTTAGGTACCCACACAGAAAAGCGGGTCTTGACAGCCTGTGATTTACTAGAAGCCTTATTCTGAGAAGCTGAAGTGCCTCCCTGAGTTCCAAATGAAGCTGGCAGGCACCGCCCACCAGGACCATGAGGTGAAGGTTGCAGCAGCCCAGATAACCACAGAGATAACCACATCTGACATCTGGAGTCATGTTTCCAGGTGGAGCAGTCCCTGATGGAAGCAAAAGCAGTTCAGAGGCCTGGAGCTACACCACACTGAGCTCCGGGCTGGGAGCAGTCTCCAGCTAGCAGCAGGGAGGTTGACACCACATCACAGCAGACCTTTATCAGTTCAAACCTGTTCCCCTGACTAGATTATCTCCTCTCAAGTCAGGGCTTCAAGGAGCTTAAGGAAAAAGGAAATAATCTGTAATTGAAGCCATCATGTACAAGCAGGAAGAATACAACCCAGAGCCGTATCTTAGAAGGCTGTCTCCTATCTGGATGGCTTTGAGAGGACATCAGACAATATCAGCAAGGGAAGAGGGTCCTACAGAAAGGCTGATGGGCTGGTGACACTTCAGGTAGCTAGAGGATGGATGTTCCAGCTGAAGTATGAAGAGGATAATTGCATAACCACATCTTGTCAAAAAAGAAATCACCCCAGACAATGAAAATTAGGAATTACTGAGTAGGTAGAAAGATATAAAGGACAAGAGTTTAACAGTTCTGTTCGAGATGTGATAGTTGTAAAATACTTCACTGGCTCAGATGGTACAGATGGAGAAAAACACAGGGTTTCTGTGCCCAAAGCCGTGTTCATTAGATCTGGCACAGCAAAGATCCCACTGCAGCTTCACGGTGCTCACAAGGGGTTAACACTCATTTGGAAAGCATTTGTAGACAGATTTAAAGGGGAAAACAGGAACTGACAGGTGAAAAATGTTTTGGGATTTGCAGCCACTAAGTGGTTCAATTAACACCTTTTAAGTCACACACGCCATAAATCTTTCATTTTTAAGTAATATGATTAAAGGATCATAGCAAGACAAAACCGACTCTGTTCCAACTCTCTGCCTTAATTCTGCCCTCATCCCCACCCAACTCTCTTTACAAAGTTTGAAACTAGAGCATCTTCCTTAACATTGCAATACCTGAGCTTCTTTCTAACTTAAATTCTCCAAAGTAACTTTTACAGAGCACAATTTAGGGTTGGATCAGGTGGAGGGGAGCACCCTTTCCAGGTAGTTTTTTAGCAAGGGCTATCCTTTCATAGAAATCATTGAATGGTTTGGGGTAGAAGAAACCTGAAATATCCCTTCATTCCATCCCCCTGCCATGGGCAGGGACACCTTCCACTATCCCAGGTTGCTCCAAGCCCCATCCAACCTGGCCTTGGACAATTCCAGGGATGGGGCAGCCACAGCTTTTCTGGCAACCGGAGCTGTACCATCCTCTGAGCAGACAGCTTCCTAATACGTAAACTAAATCTCTCCTCTTTCAGCTTAAAACCACTCCCCCCTTGTCCTATCACTCTCTGCACCTCTAAAAAGTCGCTCTGTGGAAGCCCTTTGGTTGCATCCTCTGGCATCTGTGACAATGCACACCTGGAAGGAGGCTGTCCTAGAGCTGGGATGTTATGATGTTTCTCTTCCATATGGCTTTCCTGGCACCTGCAGAGGGTTGAGAACCTACTGCCATGCTCCCCCCTTAAGGGAAGCACTGATCTTTCTTCCATGCCCAACACAGGCAATTTTGTTGAAGCTTTAAAGACATCTATTTTTTCGGGTTCCCTTGAGATGTTATCATGGGTAATGAACTGAATAACAAACTCAAAAAAGGCATGGAGGAGCAAGCTGGAGAAGGGCACAGGAAAGGGCAAAGGTGACATGAACCAAAAACGCAGCTTACACAGTCCTCAAACAGATTAACCATCAAACCCCTGGAAGTTCATAAAAATAACCTTTTGTAGACAACCTTTAGATGGTCTGCAGCCACATCCAGGAGAAGCTGAAGTGTGAAGGCTCTGAGATACGATATAAAAATAACTACCTAGGGCTGAGAGAATGTATAATAATTCAGCACTGGACTAAAAGGCGTTGTGCCATGCCATCTTTTATTTTAAGTACAGTAGCTGTATTTTTTTTTTTCCACTTTTTGCTCTGTTCTTTAATCCAGAAAGAGAGTGATAGTTACACCCCAGAGATTTATCTTATCAGGAGTTGTGATAGCTTTCCTTCCTAGGGGATTAAGCTGGAGAAACTGTAGTTGAAAGCTAATCACCAACCTGTGAAAAACTCTCCTAACCTCAGCATCTGATCCAGCCACACAGAAATCCTGACCCTGGAAAGATTCACGTGCATCCTTCATTTTATTCAGAGACAAAGTGGGCCAGCTCAGCGTTGTCAGTTATGCTGATCTTTCTTTCATGAGCCACTATTTTTATGGCTGAAATGTCTCAAATCCAGGATCAAGCTACCCAGTGTCAACCACCCCTCTGGCAGTGAGAGTTAAATGAAGTTAAAGCTTTTAATAAGGCACAAACTTCCGTGGTCTGATCTGCTTCTGAGCACCAAGTGCTTCAGACCCAATCTGCCAACACGAGCCAACCAATGACTGGTACTTTTAGGACTGAAATATTTTTAAGGGCATGATCTACTACTGCAAAGAACATCCACATGATTAACAACACGAAACGAATACTTCAGAGACATGTGGAATTACATTACTGTTATGAATGTTTTAAATAAACCCTTTTCCTAATCAATTCAAAGAAAACCTCTAGTATGGTTAAAGACAAACACGCCTAGAGAAAAATTTCATCTACTTGCAAAGTGAAGCAGTAATTCTAAAAACTAGAATTAATGCAAGTTGAAGGTATACTTCCTCATAACCCGTTTAGTGTCAAACATCCTCTGCGTTGGAAATACAGGCATCCAACAAAACCAGCTCACACCACCCCAAAGAGCAAAGACTCTATGATGAAAAAGACCATATGAAAAGGTTTTGCTTAATTTAAACTTAATAGCGAGAAGTGGCTGCCATTTTCAAAGCTGACAGCAGTACACCCATGAAGTGCTGTAAGGATACAGAAATCGCACATTTGATTTATGGACACCGAGAAATGAAAACAGCAAAATATTAGCAGCCTCCTAAAAAAGAAAGACTACCGACGCTTTGCTTTTACTGCAATTGACTAAACAGATGCAGCTGATTTTGGAGGTTTGTGGTAACATCTATCACTGAAGTACAGATGCTGCAAACACACGGTGGTGAGCATGCAGAATACTAAACGTGGATTTCAAAAGCATGTTTACCTAACCACACTCGCACATCACCTGCTGCAGATTAACGAGGCCTAAAGCCAATTTTTTACCTGAATGCTAGATCTCCTTGTTTTTCTCCCCCTGCAACCTATGGCAAAACAACAAATCTGCCTCTTGAATAAATCAGAACAGGGCTGTGGCTTGCTGCTAGCCATTCCTCTTCGTCCTTTCCCATCTCCCACACAGGGGGAGCTGCAGATTAGTGTCTGCCATAGCTAGGGACACAGCAAGTCATAATTAGCTCACAGGGTGCTGTTTATAGCTACTACACAATGCTAGGATTTGTTTCTTGTACTGAAGCTATGAATCTGTAAATGGGATTTTTATGAGGATTTATGTGTCATCTTGTGTTTTTCCTGGAAGCTTATGCCACTGTTGTTCCCAGGGGAGGCGATGCACATTTACCAGAAACCCAACACACCGACTTCCTCCCCGTTCTTAAAAATAGGGATAAGAAGGCTTAGCAGATGATGAAAAAAGCATGTATTTAAGAAGCAGGTGGGTGTGAAAAAGGGGGTTGGAAAAGAGGAAGAGACTCAGCTACAGCTGGTACCAGGGCTCTGCTCCAGGAAAGCCTACAATCAATTACTGCTGGCATGAAGCTCGAGCTTTCAGCAGGCACCCAGCTGGCACACGGCAGAGCAGGGCTGGGCTGGCGCCAGCCCCGGGCTTCCCTTCCCGCAGCTGCTCCGGGCCAGACTTGCTCTTGGCCAGACACAAATGCTGTCACCTGTCTGCTTTTATAAAAGCCCATCAGAGCCTCTGCTCCTCTGGAAGCTGAGTCGCCAACATCATTGCTAATGATTTATGTTCCGGCATCATTGCTCTGAACAGGGTTAACCAGGATCAATTGAACCAGGAGAGACATGTCACCAAACCTCATCTGCACACAGACCCCTGCATCTCTGCAGGGAAGAGAAATACCACCCATGTGCTAGAGCAGAAATATGTTTGTCTTCGATATCAGAAGGGGCACTCACAGGTAGAGTAAAGCTTCTCAAAGAAGCTGCACTTTCACCCAAATTAAGATCAACAGCTTTAAGCTGAGGCTTTTTACAAAGCGCAGGCTCCACTTGTTTGGATTTTTCTATTACAATATGGGCACATTTTCAGCACACTGCAATATTCCATAATGAAATTACAGCCTTCATCTGTAACTTCTCCCTCAAGTGACGCCACTTCAGAAAAGCAAGTTATTATGCTGCTCCAGCAAACCCCAGCACCGGTGACTGGCAGCACAGCTGATGGATATAGCAAGGATGCGTTTGACTGACAGACCAACTTTATTTGTCAAAACCAAAAGCACCTACATGCCAAAGGAAGCCTGATGTAATTGGAGGAGGCTGACGGGGAGAAAAACCCCACCATTTATTTCTTCAAAGGAATGAGAGAAACCGGGGCAAGAAAATGAGAGAGGACCCGATCCTCCTCTACTGAGGCAGAGGGTCAGAGGACAATGCATTTAGCATTGTCATATATACATAAAATATATCTATGCATGACATTTGAGAATGAGGAAAAAAAAAAAATATTGAAAGCAAGCAGCATCTTGTCTGGAGCACAAAGCCAACATGAGCAACACCACTGAGGGCACTAACATGACTCCTCACTGGCAGCTGTGGGAGAGGGGAGAATTTACAATTTTCCTAATGACTGGCAGGAGTGTCAGGGTAGATCCCCTGTCAAAACTGAACCAGCAAGTTTGGAATTTATTTCAAGTTGCCCAAGAAAGACCAAACACACATTGCTTTTCCCCTTCTAATTAAGGCAAAAGGCATTAATTGCCTGCTAGACGGTTCTCCTATTATTCTGCTCCTCTCTCCAGAAAAATGAAGCTGAATGATGCAAACTCGGCTATGACTCAGGTAAAAATGCAGAATGTTTCACCAGCCCAGTCAAACACAAGCTCCATAATCAGTACAGCCTATCAATACAAATCACTCTCAGGCTGCTTTTACCCACTGTGAAATCTAGTCTCATGGTCAGCTGCATTTACATCTTTCCCTTTGTAAAACAGCGTTATGCAATTCCTGGGAATAATGAGCACAAGCAACACAGGAATGACTGATCTATCTTTAGCAATGTGTCAGCTACAAAACAAAGCGTGACTTTTACGCTCTAAAATAGGCTCGCAAACGTTCCTAATTTTGTTGCACAACATTTTGTTTTCATGGAAGCTGGACTGTTACATAAATTTATTACTTGCACTTTCGTGGCTGCTTTACTGCTTTTAAAATGTAGAGTACCAAATAAAAACAAATGAGTTCAACAGAGATGCTGGAGACTTGTATTATAATACTGAATAGGTTTGATTGCCTGCATTATTTACTTCCGAGAATTAGGATTTTTGAGTTATTTAGCTGGATTCTTTCAGTTGAAGTTCTGACATGGTGGTCTATATTTCATTGGTTTAATACATCTAAAAGGATAGAAAAATGGGTTGACAGTAATGATAGCAGCACAGAAGCAATAAAATCAAGGAAGGTCCTTTCTCAGGAGCTTTATATTATGAGGCCCAGCAGAACAGGACTTCAGGCAGACAAAAATTCCTAGGCAGAAGGTGCCAGTGAGGAACATTTCCTGAGAACTGGCAACCTCTGAGAAGAGTGGAAAGGTTCTCATCAATGAAGAGGAGAGAGCATGAAGGAATCAGTAACTGCTGAAGAACTGGGTACAGAGGTTACCTTGAGACAAGCTGTGACTTTACCTGGAGCATATACCCACCCCTTTGAGCAGGCATCCAGCAGCACTTGCAAGGAACACAACAGCAATTTACTACCCTGTTACCTTTTCTCCTCCAGATACGTGGGCTTTGTTACTACCTGGGGTGAACCCAGCACAGACAAGTGACAGTGCTTGTGCCACCCAATCCCCATTAGCTCCTGCATTCCTCCTTTCCCTTCCAATTCCCATAAAGAAAGCAAAACAATTACTACACATAAACAAGCAAGTGGAAAAGGCACTCTGAGTTCAAACACAAATCAATGCCTACCTGATTTTGGAATTACAGGTCATTTCATTCTCAGGGTAGTGAATATCCACCGCGTCCTGAATGACTGTACCATACTCGTAGACTTTAATCTTCTTTGTCACTCCAGCAATGGCAAAGTAGTCACAGTCTCGGTCGAACTCAATACTGAGAAACAAAAGCATAGGTTGAGAACTCTGTAAAACACCACACGTACTTACAGCAGGAGGATATTTTACCTCCTAAACATCTTGGTATGGCAGAGTTGAAAAATCACAATTTGCAGTCTGCAAATACCCAGTTCAGAACCCCCTGGTCAGGTCTGGCACACACCCCAACAGTGCCAAGCTCTTGCTCTAAGCATTGTTCTCTAATCCACCCCCCATCAACACACCCACATCTCCCTTTCTGTGGTAGCACAATCACCCTCCCACAGCCAGGATCTTTGCTCAGGTGCTCTGGAGGTTTTTCAGTTCAGCTACACCATCGACACTGCATGGTACCCACATGTCAAAGCCGACAGCTTGTCCTGGGAACGTGCTGAACATTCAGCTGCACACTCCACCATTAACGTGCCATGGCACGACTGCCCAGTGATCCCTCCTATGTACAACAGCTTCAGGAACTTCTAAGTGCTAATGCAGAGGGGAAAGCAGTATTTGTGGAAAAAAAAAAACAAAACCCTTCTAAATTCCCTGGGTAACAACAGGGGGTCGAAATCAGATCATGAGTACTGTAAAAACAACACACACTACGACTTCCACTTGGGGTTGCTTGTGCAAACAGAGGCACCTTCTTTCTTGACCTGCAGGGCAAGTTTGTAATAAATATCAATGAAGTTGGAAGTAAAAGCAGTCACTTTATAACAAAGTTAAGCTGCAAATGAGAAAAGCCTGAGGTTGTACACGAAATACATCTAAGAGAAAGGCAGGCAGCAGGTTACAAACAGCTAGTGTCATTCCTACCTTCACAGCTTGGAAGGGCTTGAGAGAAACCTGCTAGACATCCAGCAGCTGGGGAAGTAATCCTGCTTCCCAGGAGATTCTGCTTTCCTGCAGGCCTGGCACTGCTGCCAGGGCAGGTGCACATACACCCGTCTCCTTCAAGAGCGTCAGCCTCAGTGAGACACCTCCCCAGAAAGGGTGTGAGGGCAGCATTTGCCCTCAGTCACAAGGTCTGTATGATCAGTAACCAGCTCTCCCCAAGTCTTCTGACTAAGCAATCAGTCTACTGTTTAGAGAGGTCTCGTTTGGACTTCTTCCACTCACTAATTCATTTCAATCCCTGCTGTCTCTATCCCCCATTTTTTTTTTCCCCCCTTAAGAATCCAGAGTGTTTATGAATCAGGGAGGAAGTTCTTAATGGCAGCAGGGAAAACTGAGTTTACACTAATTTCACATTCAAAACCATGAGAGCAGGGGTATTTAAGGTACCTTCCTACAATTAGAAAGCATTAAACCAATTAAAAGAAGAGAAAGGGCTCTTCAGGCTGCCCCCATAGCTGTAACAGCAAGAGCTTTCCACTCCTCAACAGAGCTGAGAAGTCCAAGGCAGTGCAATATTTCCAAGGGAAGATAAATTTAAATGCCACCAGAATTTTCAAGTCCTTGTAAAGGAGATATCATGAAGTTATTTTTAAACTGTGGAGAGAAAAGATTGTTGATATGCAGTCTGCTGCTATAAAATAGTTCAGTGAAGCAGCTTGAAACTCAGCCTTTTAACTCAGGCCCCCAAACTTCTCCCAAGCAGTGGCAGGAGATGGTCCCACTCACAACTGCTTGCTTTTGGAGAAGATAGCCAGGTGCAGCCTGCAAAACCGAGCCCCTAAAATGCAGGGGGAACGTGCTTATGGCTGGGGAATCAGGCGAGCATGCAGGCATCTATTTAAATAAAATGGGAGAGGGAAAGAAGTCACCTAAGCATCCAGGCTGCTCTCCCCACTCCCCAGATCTATACTAGTCCAAATCACTTTTTATACACACAGGATGAAAACACCATTCAGGCCTGTCTTGTTTTGTCAGCTCACCCTATTCTGTGGAAGAATTTTATAATCAAAGCCTCTACAACAATACAACGGATTTACTTGTACCACAATCTTAATTGAACTGCTGTCTCCACTCCTGCTCGCTGCCCTGTGGATTCAGGTAAAGCACAACTAAACTGATGGCAGAGATTCATCTGCCTGGATTCAATTTATACCCTCAGCCTTGTGCTGAAGAAAGAAAAATAATGCATTACAATGTCTGGTAAAAAGCCAAGTTATTAGAACAGAATAGAACCTCTCTCACTTGGGTTGGGTTTGCTTCTCTAGCATTAATTCAATTTTTTTTTTTTAACAGAGACATGCTGTAGACATAACAAATGAGTATTTCAATATGCCCATAAAAGTTAACACATCATTAAAAAAATAATAAAAAGCCTTAAGCAATGGAATTGTCAGACCTGTGACCTTCAAACAGCATCAAAGACACTGCAGGGAGAAAAAGAAGGCAGAAATAAACCACTGCCAGTACAGACCAACAACACACCCGCACCTCGGCCTCCCATCAGCTGTGCTCAGTCCTGGGACAGCCAGTGCTCTCACCTTCTGCCAGTCAGCTCTTCACCAGCGATTTACAAATGAAAACAGGAACAATCTAACTGCCTAATCAACTGGATAATATACCACATAAAACTGTTCCTAATATTTGCAAAGCTCTGCTTACGCCTGGACTAATCAGCATTAGGACAAACAGCCTACTGGCATGGCAACAATTATTTTTATGCTTTTTCCTGCAAGTCTTTTAAATACACTTAGTATTATACAAGCCTTATTTGCATTTAACTAGCTCGAGGATATTCCTGTCACTTGCTGCTTGAAGTCTTTGTGTCAATGGAAGCACTTGCTTAGACACAAGCTTATCTATATGAAAATTCACCAGAGAACTTAAGTTTTGTTTTGTCTTGTCAAAAGACTCAACAGGGCCAGCTCAGAAAGATAACATTCTGCTTTGCAGGTGATACATTTCCACAGTCCAAGTGAATTCCTCATTAGCACAATAACAACATGCAGCAGAATAACAGGAAATAATTCAAACACCCACTGAAATTAACTTTTGGACCAGCAGTGGTCCTTGCTCCTCAAAGATGTGCTTGTTAAAAACAATTACCAGTTGCTCCTTTTTTCTTAGCCTATTTTTAAACTCCACATTCCTGACCAACAAAGACTAACCAGATTTCTCTAAGGAATCTCTTGGAGACACAAGAACTGCTGGATATTTGAAAGAGCTTTATACACATGCTGCAGAATTACTTACAGAAATCAAATTGAAAGGATCTGATGGAAAAATAGGAGACAGACATCTCCCATTCCCAAATCACTGTTTTCTTTCTCCTAAGAAGCTGACAACCAACATCTTATGGAAATACCACTAAGAGCTGCTGGAAAGTAACCACATCCTCAAGGGTTCAGGTTTCTCCACTTCTTATCTTAATTCCCAATCTGTGAGATTATAAATCAATTGCTTTATTTTAGTGGTAAAACCCATGACCTTGGAGAACACTCATAGCTAACAAATAGAACTATGAAATAAATTGCTTCTGAAACATGCCTGGAAGCCTGCTTTGGTGTTGAGGATAGAGCAGCAAGGAAAGAGTAAAAAAATGAGTATTTAGCAGCTCTGCCATTGTGTAAAGCCTTACTACATTTGCATCCTGCCGGCGTGTGCAGTTGTTCTCCACATCCCTGGAGGATGCGCTGGAGCTAGGGAATGCATACAGATGGGCGACTAAATTGATTAAAGGAAGGGAGCAGCTGCCTCACCGTCAGGGTTGTGAACAAGGCAACAGCAAGACTGGTGTTCAACGAGTCACACTACAACTCGGAGGTACTCGCCAGAAGGTTTGATTTGGGACAGATGAGGGTTTCCTCCCTCCCAGTTACACTTTTAAGAACCACACACACGTTTCAGGTAGCAACTCCTGCAGAAGTAACTGGTGGTAGAGGGAACCTGACAACAGTAATCCAGGTACATCTGGTTCATGCCAGATATTAACAGCTATGTACTGTATCTACTGTTTGAAAACAGGAGAAGGCATCCAAGTGCATCTGCCTTTAACTGCATCACCAGTTACAGCCAAAGGTCTTCAGCCAGCTGCTCCTCTCCCCTTTCCATACAGTCTCCAACTGCTACTATAACCAAAAATGCCTCAGTCCTTCCTTGTTACTTGTGACTGTAGGAGTTGCCATTTCTACAAAATAGATGATTCAGTTTCTCTCATGGAGCTATACATAGATCTATATAGATATATATACAGACACACACACAATGTTTTCCTCCCTGAATATACCAAAACCTTTCAATTCTATTTCTCCTCACTATAGCACTGTTTCTATTTCTGTATCTTTAACATCAACTCCTGTCTTGCTGTGGGGTCCCATATTTAATGACAGCTTGGATATATTGTTGGGACTTAAATGGTGAGAAGAAGGAGAGATGCCAGCAGCAGCTTTTGCTCTTCACTTACATTTCTTTGAAGTCTTTCTTACTCTGTGCTTCCACTCCGTGGCCTCCAAGGGGTATCCTGTCACTTCTAACAATCCCAAGCCTGGCTATCTCTTTCCAGTGCTCATTTTGAGGCACTGGAAGATTAGCCAAAGATTAGAGATTTAGGGTATAATCATGGGCACCATGATTATAACACCATGAGTACCAGTGCAGACTGTTCAGCACCTGGGACCAATACAGAAATTGGTATTAATATCACACACCTGAGAGACTTTACAACAGACTGATAATTTAAGGCAAAGTAATTAGTGCCACTAAGTATGCACTGGCATACTAATATGTGGTTTTTAAAAACAAAGCTATTTTCCGACATAGGAAGCTGCAGTAAAGCACTCAGATTGTGTGTTCTAGCAGCTCAAAGCCTAAATTTTGCCACAGATAAAAACAAAAGCTACTGAGACAAAGCATGTGAAGTTCCAGTATTGAAAGACTGTTTTACTAAAGCTATGAGTGGCTGAAATAAAAAACTGCTGAGGTTTTTCTCTTTAATAAAGCAGCAGTTCCATTAGTTACTCCTTACTCCAGAGCACCACCTAAGTAAGGTCACCACTTTTATTTCTGAGTCCTTAATCTGTGCCACAGGGGCAAGGACAGACCACCACTGTAGAATGTGTTTCTTGATTCAAACTCCCAGGCTGCCAAATGTTTTCCAAAATATAAACTGACCAAGCATGTCATGCAACAACACGTTGTTGCAATCTCTAGTCAGAAAGGACCACTTAAACCTCAATTCTCCATAGACTATAATTTGGATAGAGAAGTTAAATGTATAAATGAGATTACCACTCAAAGTCATTCTATCAGAGAGCAAACACTTTTATCCCTAAGAATCACATTACTTTAGGTTAGATGTGACCCCCCAGATTACCAGAAATTTGCCAGATTTGTCCTCTCATCAAGGTGAAGTCATCTTGGCTACTCTCAGTAGATCAGATTCAAGTCTAATGGATCTCTAATAAAAACCATGGGACAGAGGACCCCAAAGCTATTTCACGCTGATCCCATTCCTTGGAGTTGTTTGGAATATCCCGGCACCAGCAGTTACTGAATGCACCCAGGGTACCCTTCCCATCCCCTCTCCTCCTCCAAGCTCCAAACATCTGATGAGAATTCGCTACTCCTAATCAAACCTCTATTTGAAGCATAAAAATAAGAGACCAGGAAGTCAGCTCTGTGTGTTAATTAACTCCCCTTTCCCCCCATCTGGGAAACAGACTGGGAAGGGTGTTGCATTAGCCCATCACAGCCTGCACTGCCCAGGGAAGGACAGTCCTCAGCTCCAGGCTCCCTTGGAAAGACATCATTGCACCAGCCATGCTGCAGTCACACTTTCAGCATCTTTCTTACAAGCACAGTAGCCTGGAGGGCTGTTCTGCTCTGTTTGAAGAAAGGCATAAAAAGGTACCACATTAACGAAGTAATGTCATTAGACCTGGTTCCAGGCCCAGTTCATGCTTACAAAAATCCTCTTAAGTGGAATGAAATGCCATCAGTTCTAACAGAGACCACTTCTTAATACTCCCTTTCCATAAAGAGCTTGTTTAAAGGAGAATATTAAACCTGAATCGAGGAGATTTGGTGGGCTTAGATGCATCTCACAGCTTGGAAATCAAACCCAAAAGAGCTACTTTCATGCTTTGTCATCTCTAGATAAAACAGAGTGGTTCTTTTTGCAAACCCAATGAGAGCATATACTGTACTATGAGATTAACTGGGCTCCTTGCAATAGCTCAGTTTTCAGAACCGTGCTCCTCTCTGCTTTGCAAAGAAGTTACCACGAACCTCATCTCCTCTAACTACAACCCAAAACCTCCCAGAAAGCCATAGCAGAGTCCCAGTCTCGGCTATAAGACTGTAGCTAGAGACATCCTCTTCTGCTGCATAAGGTCTTTTTCCCATACACGTATTCAGGGCAACTTGGCTTAATTAGCACTAATGATGAGAAAACCTACAGGGAGCTGCTGAATTCTGCAAGCAACCAAATAT
This sequence comes from Struthidea cinerea, assembly GCA_013397865.1. NCBI lineage: Eukaryota > Metazoa > Chordata > Aves > Passeriformes > Corcoracidae > Struthidea > Struthidea cinerea. Next base: position 835,021 of record VZTI01003648.1, on the reverse strand, counting down.
AAAGTGTATTGATAAAAAGCCACTTCACTGCTGGGCGATGCTCTTCTGCATGTTGAAGAGAAGATGATGACAATCCCAGGGTTTCTATGCCAGATCCACAGAAGTACAATGAGCCAAAGCTACTGCAGACAACTACCGTGCAACTTAATGAGGATTAGATTCAGTTTTTCCACAAACACCATTTTAAGTAAGCTGGAATAGGAAAAATTTAACTAAAAAGGCCAACTGTTAAATGCAGAGCGTTCCTTATGACACTATTTAAAATTCAAGCCAAATGATCAGTCTGCCTGCTGCAGTATTTTGGGTAACCCACATCTATATCTGAAACCCAGGAGGTGCCATTTCACCCAGCTGGGCTGATACACAGTGGGTTATGAACAGCTCTGACAGCAGCCACAGCACAGTGTCAACATTTTCAAACACTAAGGTGGAAGAGGTTACAACTGTCTAAACATTCTCATCTGCCTTCAAGTTTGGGAAATGTTTGTGGTACAGAATCACTGAACAGATAAGGCTGGAAGGCACCACGGTGGGTCACCTGGTCCCACCTCCCTGCTCCAGCAGGGTCATCCCAGAGCATGTGGCACAGGCTTGCAGCCAGATGGTTCTGGAATATCTCAGTGAGGGAGAAGCCACACCCTCTCTGGGCGTCTTAGGGTGACTTTACGATGTGTATCCCCTATCGCTACTCTATGCCCAGCAATCTTTTCTGTGCCTTTAAACTGAGCCTGAGAAGGACAGAGGGAAAAACTTTTCAAAGCAGTTGTTCCAAGGACACCGAGATTCGCTCCTGGGCTTCTGCGGTACCCTGGGGCTTTTCAGCCAACTTTTTTTGGGCTCTTTTTTCCAGTGGGAGATGGAGAGTCAAACTTTGTTTTCCTAAGATTTTTGGTGGT
>VZTI01003648.1:789081-834066 GCA_013397865.1 Struthidea cinerea | reverse complement strand
TTTTTCCCGGAGGCCCAGGGGGGTGGGCCCTCACCGACCCAGCTCCGAGGAGGAGAGAGACCACACCTACAGAAGAACTCTGAAATCTTCCTAGGTTTTCTCTCCCCAGAGAGAGAGATCTCATTATTTAGCACTATTATTCCCCTCCTGTGTGTTTGTTAAATAAATAGCTTTTATCTCTTTCACTTTCCTTTGAGGAAAATTTCTTTTTTTTTTCCCGAACCTGGTTGGGGAGAGGTGGTTGCAACCTGCCTTCTATATTTTCCTCCAAATTTGTCCAAACTGCAATCTGCCCCAGTGCACGGTCACTGCACAGGAAAGAAGTTCTTCACATTCAAGTGGAACAGAACATAGCAGCCTCTACCCAAGCTGAGATTTGAGGGAGGAAACCCTGCTCCACGACAACCTGTAAGGCAGTCTGAACAACAGCTCTGTCTTAGCAGGATTACACCACTAAGCAGGAAGGAACGAAGTCAGTTGTGGTAGGTACTGAAGTGTCTTCTAAATATAAAGCCATTCAAAAGCTTGCTTCCAAGCCACCCTTTTGTTACTACAACAACAAGGATTTTGTTTCTTTAAAATTGAGCACAGCAACTGCTGACAGAGCTGATGAGGCAGGGGAACAAACAGATCTGAAAGAGAGCTCTCCATCAATACTGGGACTTTAAACAGTGCAGTCTGTCTATAGGCACCAATTCATGCTTCCTCCATGATTTGGCAGCAGCAGCTGAGGATGTTTGTCTCCAGCTGACCACACTGCCAGAGGTCCCATTTCACAGGACAAATCACCACTCCAAGCATAGTAACTCAAGCCTCTGCATTTTCCTGACACTGCCATCAGTTCTTCTGCCAGACGCCCTGCAGAGAATCAGGAGGGACAGCTGGAGACAGTAACCTCTTTAGACAACTCAGCTCAATCCAACAGGCACCACAAGTCAGGGCACCAGCCTTCCCAAATACCAAGCCCATACACCACAGATGAGCCTTTCCCAAGGAGCCAGAGGATGGGCTTGGGCAATTAACTGCAATGAGCCTGCTGCCTGGTAATGACAGAACAAGGTTAAAACATCATTTGAAGCATTTTTCATCCAGCTGACTAAACTGCTTCATGAGATTTGATGGCATTTTGAATCTGACTTCATCGGTATTTCTGAACACTATCCTTAAGTATCTTTACTTTTTCTGAAGAATAGTTGATGTACACCCTTAATTCCCCAGTCTCACAGAGAAGTTGTTCTGACCTCACTTGCACAAATGTATGCACACACTTGTATATAATCCCGTGAGAACACAAACATCACAGCTTATTCTGTGTTATTTATTACCTTATTCTACAAAACAACTATGCAGCACATAAATCCCCAGCAGGACTTGGAAACTGTATTTATTAATGCAAACGATGATATATTAATAATCATGAGTTCAAGCCTCTTCTCCAGGCTGAGCTGCTTGTAAGGTTTATTCTCAGAATCACTTAAGCCCACACCATACATCTTTGCATGCTTTAACACACCACCTTATCATATTCTTTCAACTACCTACCATTTAACAGGCTAACTTCTCCAGTTAGCCAGGAACAAACAAAAAAAAATCCAAAGGCATACTAATGCTTTTCAGATCATTAGCTCCTATAAAATTCAGGCATGTACAACAAATATGGCTAGAAAATTAAAAGAATACTGTAATAAGCTGCAGAAATCCACATTCTATTAATAACACAAGCATCAGGTACCTCCAGCCTCACTGAAAAGATTTTCATCCTGAGCAATCAAGAGGGGTGGATGCAACGATGCAAGGCCATTTCCAAAGGTACCATCCTCCCACCCTGAATATTGATCTCTCAGAGCGCATTCCTGACACTACAGCATCCATTTTGAGTTCCTGCACTTCCACAAAACTTCTTTTCCAAAGAAAACCAGTCTGAAATCTAATGAATACAATGCTGTTGAAATTGTAAGCAGGGATCCCAAAGTTTGCAGGAAGTGAAATACCCTTTCCAGTATGTCAAAGCCACGTACAGAGTTCCTCCTTAAATTCCTTCTTCTTAAAACCTGAGGCCACAGGAAGATGCTCAGTAGAAACTGAGGGAAAAATCTAAAATTTCTAATGGTCTGATCACGTACCTTTATCACAAGTACAGCCCCCAGGACTCTGAGGTCTCTAGTCCAACATCCTGGTCAGAGCAAGGGCAGCTCTTTGACCAGTCCACGTTGTTTAGGGCTTTCTCCAGCCTGTTCTTGAGTAACTCTGTGGATGGAGCTTGCACCACCCCTTTGGGAAGCCTACTCCAAAACTGGATTACCCCATGCTGCAGGCAGCGACTGCTACATGGCAAGACATGGAACCTCCTTGCACAAACTGCAAATAGATCCTTCAAGATATCAAAAAAAAAAAAAAAAAAGGAAAAGCCTGAAGAACAATCACTATTTAAAACATTTTGTTTAAAAGCCAATTCCCAATTTCATCAAAAGCCTGCTCAATACTTTTAACAGACCATTTATGAAAATTCATTAAGTTGAAATTCAACTAAAAATTCTCATCTAATTGTCTGCAGATGGAGAGAGGTTTGAAGTACTAAGAGAGCTTAATGGGCAAAAGATCTTCCTATGACAAAATCGTCTGAAATTAGTAGGGGAAAAAAATGAGGTCCCACTGGTGGCCATGCCACCTCCATTCATTAACCTCCCAATTTCAAGTTAAAGTTTTAGCCCTTATGCTGATGAAAGAAAAGACTTCTCTCTGCAGCATCACTGTGGTCACCAGAAGGTTTACTTTTCAGGTCAAGACTGGAGAGAAGAGCAAATAAGCTCTTTTCTGATGCCAGTCCCTCTTGGCACCAGCAGCCCGTCCTGGGGACTTGGATGGCTAAGTTACAGGGCTGAGGGTCCCTGAAGTCTGAATTCAGAGATCAGAGCTGACCCCGGTATAACCCTGCTGCTGGGTACAAGTCACATTCAGCTTCTGCCCAAGGGACCCAGACCACAACCACGTACTGGGATTTAAATATATCAGCTCAGCACTGCAGAGAAAGATGGGAAAGTACGGGAAAGGCTCTGCACTCCACTCAGCTCTAATTAAACAAAAATCCCTTTTCAGCCCCAGACAACGTCTGATCTACAGGCCAAAACTTCAGATGAAGGAAGGTAAGAGAACCACAGGAGAAGCACAAACCTCAAGTAGGTTCAGGGAATTATGCTTCAAGTTTCCTTGGTAATTCTGCAACTTAAGTCTCTTTACCCAAGCATTTCTCTCTCCCTCCTGGCTGTTGGGAACAGTTCAAATAAGACAGATTCATCCACAGTTTCAAGCTGCCACTTGTACCTAAGAGTCCATTTAAAAACCGATTTATTTAACAGTTTATAAGAAAAATCCAGCCTTCCTCATTTCTCAAGGAGCAGCATCTACTGCACTCAAACATAATCCTGTAAAGGATAAACCCACTTCCATTTCATTCATTTATCTTTACATCCAAGATAAAGAAGCACTGCTGGTCACAAACTTAATAAAATGGCTCATCTAATCCTAGCCAGCCCAAGCATTAAAAAAAAAAAAAAAGAAAAGAAAAGAAAAGAAAATTTAAAAAAAAAGAAAAAAGAAAAAGAGGCTTGTTATGGTGGATACAGAACTAAAAAGTATCTTGTTGAAGTCTGGATCTGAGAATTTATATGGACAAGTAATTGCAGTCCAAAGTAAAAAAGGGAACAGAAAAATTAAATGGTTCAGTGAATACACGAAAAACTCACTCATAGTGGATTTTTTTCTTTTAAGCTCACCTTTGAAGAAAGGATTTCAGGTCATGTTACTGAAGGCGTGAACACAAACAAAAATGCAATCTCAAAACAGACAGTCATGCTGTTTGGATGCTAAGATACCTTTTCACATCTCGTTCATTACTTAGAAGCAATGGAATAATGAGCAAGCAGTGAAAAAAATAATGGACACTACAGGTAAGATCCAGTTTTTGAACACTGGATCATGATTCAACAGATGAGTTGACTAAGGCTTCTGCAGCCAGAACCACAAGTTGTTTATTTCCCTCTCTGTAAATCACTGAGCCTTTAGATACAGTTAGCCTCAGCTATCTAAAACCTTTTAAATGTCACTTTAAGATCTTTCAGAGAAATGGTTAAACTAATCTAGAAGATTTTGAAGCCTGAGCCAATGACAAAAACCCACACAAAGCCCCCAAACCACCAGAGCTGGGAATCATGGAGCAGGGAGAGCCAGCTTTCTGATACCCAGGTTCAGAGAGGCATCTCGCTGTAGTACATTTCTTGGATTTTCCTGTTCTTTTTCTCAAATATGAAAGACTGCCACATTAATCTCTGAAGGCCTCTGACAGTGGTAAAGCAATTTTCTCCATAAATCATTGTAATGCTAACGCAGCAGTTTACAGACTCATCTTTAAAAGAAAGCCTTTACGTTTACTGCCACTGCCACCAGAGAGAAGGAAAGTTAAGCTCTGACAACTGCTCTGTCTGGGGGCATAATAAATGGAAAATTTATTCCCTGGCCCAATTCTAACAAAATTTAATATACTTGTGAAAACTGTGTAAATACTTTGTACTTAAGAGAAGCGAGTGCATTAAAAAGCCATTTAGCATACTGAGATACATGCACATTCATACAGCAAGCGTGCTGAAGTCCCCTGGATGTTACAGCAAAACTGAGTAACCTGCAATAGCAAAGCCTCAAATGTGCTTTCCCTGAACATTCTTCTTGATAATATGTTGCTCTTGAAGAAAATCAGGGAAAAGGGAGAAAAAGGGCTGAAGTTTTCCTGGTTTGTCTCCTCATTCCAGAAGGCAACTGGAGCTTTTCTAACCATTTAATCAGAATTTTTTTAGTTTTTTTTATTAACATACATATGTTTGGAGTACTTTATTAGTCCACAGTAAGTCCAGACAACCACAAACATTCTTACCACAAGGTCCTCACGAGGGTATTGCTGCTGCCCAGTTCCAGGATTTTTTCAGCCTATTTGTACACAGTCTTTAATTACACTTTTCACCCTGTTAGCACAAACCCAATTTCACTTCACTTCTAAACACCAATGTTTTGCAGATATGGAACATTTACATCTTTCTCCTCAGTGAACCTAAAGGTAATACATCTTGAAAAGCTGTTTAAGCCAGCAGAACTTTTGGAGTCCAGTCTGTGAACTTCACGTAGGGTTAAAGCAATCAAACCAAACACTCTTGTACTCTGTCCATCTGTCACAGCAGCTTATTAAAAAAAAAAACAACCCAACCAAATTTAAGTGCAAGGAAGTTTAACTTTCGGTCAATTCTACTTTTATTCCTAAGTATACTTAAAATATCTCTTTAAATACTTCCTAAAAATTTTATTAAGATTTCTTATGTACTAGTCTTGTACTAACTCTGTACTTAAATCCATTTGTCTCAACAGCAACAGCTAAACACCAAGACTTACCTTCTGCCATTTCATCACTGTTTCTTACTGCATGCCCAGGAAAACCTTTAAAGATCAGTGTAGTGGACCAAATAAACAATAAAACTTTTCATGGCACTTCAAAAGCATCATTTCACTTTTTAAGTACCTTAATTTGGCTCATCTGTGAATACCTAGGCACTGCTCTTCTTGAGTTTCACAGACTCTCTGAACTTGAGGCTATAAGCTTAAATGAAAACAAAGGTGAACAGCAGACTGTGTTGGCCAACACACACGAAATGTAAATTGTCAATGAACGAATTCTGACTTTACAGGAACTCTCTGAACAGCCAGAAGCCAACAAGAAGAACGGCAGCAGCACCTTCAGCAAAGCTACTTTACCAAAGCACTGAAGGACGTGCTCAGATGTGAGCTTACTCAGCCTACATGCTTAAAACCCCCAAAGATTCCTCAAATGCTTTGATAAATAAAAAGTATGAGGGAGAACACTGACTTGGAAACCAAGTTATTTTTCAGTAAAATGCATTTAATTACCAATTCTAAGACTGGCTTGGAAGAAGGCCTCACTGTATCTTCATTATAACGGTAACACACATACTTTTCAAACATATATATCACCCAAGAATTAGGATGCCTTCAAACAGGAGTGTGATTTACTGTCCTCTTCCAGCATTTTCTAACCAAATACCACAGAAATGCTGCTCTTGCAGAATGCCAAGGAGAAGAAAGGGCAAAGGAGCAAAATCCCATCCGTGCTGAAGCTGGTAGCTGAGAAAGTTTGTCTACATTGCAGTGAGATTCCCATCTGCATTTCATTGCAGCTGGTGTGAACCCAATCAGTGCAGGTTAAACCTGCGTCAGATCCCTGATTACTGTGCTCTGACCTCTGGCTAAGACGGACATTATACATTCCTGCTACATATTGCAGCAGTTAAGGAATCAACGCTGCTTTAAACAAAATGTGTTCTGTGCTACACATGCCTCCAATTTCCTCACACAGCGCAAGTTTCTTGGGGTCCCTCACCAAATATTCAAGCTCTTCTGTCACTCTCCGTGTGGCCCCTTTGTAAGGCACTAGATGAGAAGTCAGAAAACCCAAGTTTAATTTGTCTTGTCAACATAATGTTTTTTCCAAGACCTCATGTACAGTCTCCTTGGATTTCCTGCTCCCCACATATAAAACAGGGATGATACTACTTCTCTCAAGAGACTGCTGTGAACCAGCATTTCAATTAGTGAAATGTGCCTGCAAGAAGCTAGAACAGGTCCTGCACATACACCACACAGAAAAGATTTCCTAGTTAACATATTCCCTCATTTTTTCCACCCCAAGGAGCCTCAAAGAAACTACCACAAATAAGCAAATCCCCCAGGGTAGGGAGAAACCAGTTTAAGATTAGGGCTGTGGCAAATCCCCAGCCTCTTCATGTGCTCTCTTACAGCCTGATCCCTAAGGGAGCTGGTTCATGGACCTAAACTGGAAAAAACTGATTCTGTTGAAAGACAGTCAAAAGCATTTCACCAGTTATGTGTCAGAACTGGTCCACAGGAGGCTCAGATGAGCTTCAGCAGCAGTACGCAGGACACGACCACCCTGCACAGGTGGGATACGCAGGAATTGTTGGCAAGAACGGAACTGTTGCCTTGGCTTTACCACAACCACCCCCTCGCTAGTGTTCAGCACTACAAACAGCCTCCAAAGCCCAAGACTTCAAGCAGTCACAGCTAAAAACAACTCAGCTTTTTAATATTTGCCATTGTGATTGGATCTACCCACAAAATGTAAAACCACCACAGATTCTCAAGACTACCAAACATGATGATTGGTTTTTAAAATGCTAGAGCTGCATCACTCACAACACAACCAAGCATGAAGACAACAGGCTTTGTACAGCAGCTGCTGATATTGGCACCTCAGAGGTTCTGGATTTGGTCTTGACCAACACCAACAGGAATAAGAAGTACTACTGAGGTACCTGAGTGCCATCACAGATCAGTGACAGTCACAAAATCATCACACACAGTCACACATCGGCAAAATTATTTTTGGGAAGCAACTGCTAAATGTGGCAGGTGTACCAACAACAACTTGCTTATTATGGGTTATTAACTCAGCCTCAGCAGCCCATATCCCCATGAGCTGTCCCACATATCCCACAGTGTGTCCTACCTGGATACTATGCTGGAGCCATTGTAGAGGTCACTGGCATAGGACAGCGTGGCCAGGGGCCGGACAGAATTGTAGCGCGTGAACTTGGACAGACACTCCTGAAACTCATCCAGCTGGCTGGTGGTTCTGCTGTCATCTAGGAAGAGGCAGCGACATTGGAGGGGGCAGAAACAGAGTAAGGAGGTAAACTCAACAGTACACAAAAAAATCAAGTTATATGTCTCCACGTGATGCTACCTGTGCTTGTTATTTGGGGAGGATTCCTGGACAAAACCAGGCTCTCTCTCATCTCTAGCATTCTCTGAAGGCATTATGAGCTTTTCAGAACACAAATGAAGTCTTTCCACTGCAATGCTGGGTGAACCTACTATGCTGAGAATCTGCCTAGCAGTCAAATACAACATTCCTGGTAAGCTCATTTATTTTATTCACATTCAGAGCCCGTGGGCCATAGGGACTATCAACAGAAAACCTTTAAGCATATCAAAATGCACTGCAAAGGACATGTCTCGTTTTCAACAGAGGTGAAAGTATATTCCTTTCCCTGTTCTGTTATGGTATGTCTACATTTGGTGTCAATTACATTCAAAATACTTTTAGCAAAAAATACTTCTCGTGTTATTCCAAAAGCAACAGAACTAAGGGAGAATCATTTCAGGGCTGGAGGAAGAAGGCAAGCATGAAACCAGAAGGCTCCCTGTACTAGAAGTTTTGTGAAAATTATGACCTTCAGCAGACAAGGTGAAATTGAGCCAGCTTGAATAATGATGATAAATATTCTGTGGGAAATGGAATAGTTTACTACAAAAGTTAAAAGTAAATTGCAGTGTAGATAGTTGAAAGTCATTCACTGAATTCTCAGAAGCCCCAACCTTTCTTGGTAGGAACATAATTTCGTTTAAAGCATTTTCAATTTCAGTATTTTGTAAATAAGGAGAAATTCCTAACTTACAGCAACGTCTCACAGGCAAATCTGGGTTCCCAATATCCAGATTCCCACGTATCCACAGCCAAACATCAGGCAGCACCTTCAGGCTTCATCACGACCCCCCACATCTGCAGCAATTCTCATACTCCTTCTCTAATGCTTCCACCCTCCCTTTCTTCTTGCACCCAGTGCGTTTTAGGGGAACTACAGCTAACACTGCTGGTTTACAGGTCCTGCATACCTTGTCTCCTGTTCCACGCCAGCATCCACTGCAGCAGCAGAGAAAGCACCCACACACCCCCCAGAGATCACGTTCCACCCACTAGTTAAGCTAGCCTTATCAGCAGCACGAGGAAATAACAAGATCTACTTATTAGCAAGGCTTGGAAATACCAGGGTGAAAAAAGAGAGGTTGATCTATAAAAAGCAAAATCCAGCTGTGATTTCTTGTGGGAAAACACAGAGAATAATCATTTCTGCACTCTGGTAATTCGTTGCCATCAGAAATTATCTCCTCTACACTTACAAGGCTTTTTGAAGTGTCCCTTACATGCAGCATTTAATGTTTGATCGTATAAAGAACAGTGAAGGCTAGCAATTAGCATATTTAGGGGTACTAGCATATACATTATCCACGGCAGACTGATGAAAAGGGGCAAAATGAACAAAGTGCTGCTCTAAATTAACATCATCAGCACCTGGCCACTACAGAAAAAAGCTTGAGAAGCAACACAAACATCAGTCAGTGTTTTTCAAAGACTATTTTCTCCTTCGGCACTGTGATAGGGACAAATAGCTGCTACCCTTCCATTTCCCTCATTCAGAGATCAAGCACGCAGTCCTTCTGTAATTTATTCTCTATATGTGCCTGGAAAACCGAATATTATTTCTCAAGACATTTTCCCCTGTCGAAGTGCAAGGCCATTTGATAATTACAGTAATATTACGTCTCCACTCCCTACTCGAACAATCAGAGGCACTTCTTGCAAAAAGCTTTAAATCCACATTAAATCCTATTTAAAAAGTGTCAAAATGCAGGAGTGACTTAGGAGAGGAAAACTTAATCAAGTATCACAGGTTATCCCTTATTTAGGAGAAAACCTGCCCTTGCAAATCCTCCGCTCTTGGTGCGGCTGACACATACGAATACAAAACCCCAGTTTCACTGCATTCATATTTATAGTTCCAATTATGAAGAAAGATGCCCTCTACAAGGGAATGCTGGGAAGAGCCCCATTTGTTATCCTTGGTTAGTAAGTTTTATTTTTACATAAACACAGTTATGCATCACCGAGATGGCACTGCATGAAAACATCTCGGTGTGATCTGCGAACTGCATTCTGCAAAGCACCTGCCAGCACTTCACAGGGATCTGGCTGGACACATGCCATGTGCTCCTCCAATATTTCAGATACTGAAGTAACCTCCCAACGTGCTGCATTCCTTGTTAAAATCATTTTGCTGTGCACCATGAGAACTGAGTCAGTCCGTGCTCTGAAGTAGGTAGAAGATGTAGGTACTTCTAGGAGTGAGCTCCCCTAAGACATGCCACAGCCTTTATATTTGGAGCCATTTATTAATTAATTTTTTAAATTACTTTTTATTTATTTATTTTAAAGGGACTAAAACTAAATTCACGGAGAAGGAAAAAAAAAAAAAACAGAGGTTTCTACCACAGCAGTCCTGCTGATCTGTTCCTTGGGAGGTTGCTCCTTGCCTTCCAAGATCATAAGTAAAGATCCTTTGCTGCAGCAGCCTCTGCCTGGTTTCCTCTCATGCCTAAGTGGTGTCTCCCACCCCCTGAGGGCTGGCTGCTTTCCCTGCAGTCTGTCACTCGATATGGGCTGCAGCTCAAAGCTTGGTGGTGCAAATCTCTTGCCTGTTACAGTCCATTGCCTGAAGCTTTTTTTGCCAAGCTGGTTTCTCCTCCAGAGGGGCTACAGAACAACCCTCCTCGCCCTCAAGACACAGTTATTTGACCCTCTCATTTCTTAAGAGAATCTTGTGTGCAATTAAGACCCATTCATCCAGTAGGCAACAATTACTCTAGCTGCTGTCACACTGTTAGTCAATTATGAATGAGACAGTCTAGGCAATTTTGAAAACAGCTTCTAATTCTACAAAACAAGCCTTAAATCTAAGGTGTGCCCCATGGGACAACAGCACTGCTGCACACTCAGCTTCTATAGTCCAAGCCATTTGTTAACCAAGACACAATCTAGACAACAAAGGATAACCTCCAAATGTCCTCTTGCATGCTAAATCCAGGAGAATGTATCCATTTATGTTTACACCTCTGTAGCATTTCAATAGCAATGTTTTTAACTACTGGGTTTATACCACATCTAGTGGACAGACAACTCAACCACTACTTTCAGGCATTTTCACCTTCAGAACAGGCACCAGAGAAATCATTTATTGTAGGTTTTGCCTGTCACAGTAAGGGATTACAAAGCGATACATCTGCCCCACCAAAGTGACAGGATTAAGTTTTCCAAATTTAGCAGCTTCAAAGATTGGTCAAGAATAGCAAAAGGGGATGATCTGAGCAACACAAATACATACAGCCACATTGTCACGCAAGGAAGAAGTGAAAGCTGCTCTCTCAAAAGCAAAGCTTTTCTGCGAGAGGTGCCTGACGTCAGAAGTGGAACACCATGCAAGAACTCACCCGAGACACGAGTCATCCTGGTGGAAAAATAGCACTGCTCTAGGTCCTCAAAGTGAGCCGTGAGGCGCTTGCGTCGCGAGGCCAGCGTGCTGTTATACCACGGCTGCTTTTTGGTCTGGGTGGAGAAGGGAGAACACTTCAGAAAGTTAAAAGCCAGGCCTGGGTTTCACTTCTGTAGATTTTACCCAATTTTAAACAATGCATCTGATAGGTTAGAAGTGTAAAATGACAATGAATGAAGAATCTTGGCACTGTCAGCAGTTATTTCTTAGGGTCCTCTGCTGCACCCTTTAATGTAACAAAAGGAAATCCCTGCATTCAGTTTTTGTTTCCTGAACCTTAGCAAATGTAGTGATTCTGGCCTCACACACAGGACAGGCAATCCCAACCCTGGGGGAGTCCTGTCTTGCATTTATACAGATAAGACAGCAGAGGCCATCTTCCAGCTTCACAAATCAAACAGACTGTACAACAAATACTCCCCAGATCCCTGGCAGACAGCTCATTAAAAGAGAAGGAAGCGTTTATTTTAATGAGTTACTGAATTATTTCTTTTGAAGCAACTCAGTAACTCTCTGTAAAACTAAGCAAATAAAATGAGAAGCAAAAGACAGCATGAAGTTCAAAGGTTAATTGAAAAGAAGTTCATGAAAATCATCACTAAAGCCATTTCCCAACCTACCCAAACAGTAATAGGGAGAGGTAGGAGCAAAGGATTTAAACTACGTAAGTAATCTTTCCTCCTGAAGCACACACAGAAAATGCAGTACTTACCATTTCAATCACGAGTGGTGAAAAGGAATGAAACCCTCTACTACATAAGAAGCACAAAGAGCTCCTTGCTTTCGTTTCTATTTAAGAAGTCTCACATAACACATCCTCAAAGCTAAATTTTAAAGGATTTAAGAACCATCAAGCTCCGTAATGAACCACAACCCTGAGCAAGTACAAGGCCCATAATGCTACTCAGTGGCACCAACAAGACCCACTTCGTGTACAACTCCCCCTCAATCCATGCAGGAGAACAGCCTGTACTCATTACAGCCACCCACCAAGCCAACGAGAACAAAATACGTTTACAGCCCACTCAAATTTTGTTTGTACCTGTATGAGAAGCAATCTAACCTTTCAGGAAAAAAGCAAACCCCAAGCAGTGAAACCCCCAAGTCTCCACTTCCCACCCGAGGCCACACACTGACATCGTGGCTCACACCTGCCTGCGACAGCACCTATGGCCTTCACAGCTTGTTTCATCCCAAAAGCAGCTCCAACCTCAACACACAACACTGGGGAGTGCTCCTACATCAATACCTTTCAAGCACCATTTCCTAAAATGTTACGTCTTTAAAAAATGCTTAATAGACCACTTCTACAGCCTCCTCCTGTAATTTTTGTGCGCCAGCCTGCAACGTCTCCAGTCTCTCTCAGCACATCAGCAGTGATCTGGGCTCAAGACAACTTCAGGCAAAGAACAATGGCTTCAGTCTCAAGGCAAGCTGCCCGAACCATGATGAGTGGTAAAACCCAAACCCACGCCTGATCTGCCAGACCCCACTCCCCACGGAGATGGAATCAATCATGTGAGTGTTTGCCTGCCTTGGAGCAGGTCTCAGGCTGGCACATGGCAACCCAGCTGTGCTGAGAACCAAGCAAGGGGCACTAACCCATTGTCATCAGACCACTCACAGCTAAGCATTTCAATCTGCTCACGTTTTGCCAAAAAACAGATGTTCAGCTTCTATGAAGCCTGCTCCCTGGCTACTTTCTAAGCAATACTGGGCAACAAGAGGAAAAAATAAGGGAAGAGAGAAAAGATACCCAAGAAATTTTTATTCAATGGCTAAAACTACTATGGTTGCCCTAGCTGAGGATATTAGTTTGGATTCCTCTGTCATCAAGAGTGATTTTACTGTCTGAACTCCATCAGATACTCTTAAAGAGTCCTTTAACAATGGTGAAAAAGCATCATAGCTGCACACAAGCTCCTTATTTCGAGCGGAAAAAAGGTACTGCCATGAAATACTACCTGCAGAATTGCCCAGGGCCTAAGTGACTTGTCCACTATTTACTTCTGAAGCTCAGCTTCTGGAAGAGAACTGTCCTAGAGCTTTGTGGTATATAAATTCTTCCCTAACAACATGTCTGTAGGCAATGCACAGAGTAATTATGTTGAGAAAGAAAGCTGTGCTGTCCATCCTAGATAACCCTCGCTGCCAGCAGTGCCCAATATATGATTTTTGCCATGACTGACAATTAGGGAACCCGCCCCCCCCCCAATTTATTTTATATTCTTAAAACTATTTTTATGGCAAAGTCTTGCTGAAATTAGACTACCTTTGAACAGAAGTGTTTAACTTCAAGAGTTCGCTTTGAACTCCCCATCCAAACATATATTAAAGTTCAATTTGAAAATTTGTACTTGAGAGTACAGACCTTGCACTCTTGAGGACAAGAAATCGCATTTGAGGACAAAAAAGATTATTCTCACACAAATAAGGCTGTCATACAGAATGACTAGAAAGTCTAGGTTGTTTGTTTTCTGAGCTCACCAGCAGGACAGCAATGCTATCAATTTTGGCTTTGAAATAGGAACTACTGAGACAAGTAGTGTCAGTGGAGAACAAATACACTGTAGCACAGCAGAGTCCTGAACATAAAACCCCCACCTACATTCCACCTGCCCTCTGAAATGCGCTAGAACTACAACTCTCTGTTCAAGCAAAAACCTCCCAGGACCAGAGCAGCAGGAACCACAAGCATTTTCCCACAGACTAATAGATGGAATTTTCTAATTACCAATTAGTTACACAGCTGCAAACCCAAAACCCTGCACGCACACATATATGTGCGCCAGCTCAAAATCCAGGTGGGTTTTCCTTTCCATCACCCGTTAATTTATCAGTTTGATGCTGCTGTGTGCCAGGGACAGTCCACCACCACCAGAGAGCACCCAAGGCACAGCTGGAATGTGACCGACAGTCCATCTGCCCAAAGGAAAACTGTTTAACCTCTTTGGAACTGTGAGCTGGGTATCAGTGACACCTTCCCAGCCCAGCTGAATCCCTCCGAGCTGCAAGTGCTGTTTGGAATTCGGGAGGCCCTGCAGATCAGACAGTCTGGAGGCTGCCTGCCAAACAGCTCCATTCTATATGCAACTTCTTACCCTCTGGATGAATTTATAATGGTTTGTAGGGCCCTGATGAGGACAAACGACACAACTCTGCAGGCAGTTGTTTTTTTTTTTCTGTTTTGAAAGTCAAGCTTGATCTACAGCTATTTAAGCCAATGCAAAGGGTCAGGGATTTGTCTACCTTCCCGTGGGAGATGAAGAGCAAACTGTATCCTCTCTTCCATGGAAGAGTCAGCTTTAAGAAAAAAAGCCAGATGTCTGAACACATCACACAAGGTCTCTCTCACACAACTGGGCACAATCATTCCTACAGCTGCAGCTGCCCATCCAACCAGTTAAAAGCATTTTCAAGGCTCCAGCTGACCAGTACTCTGGAGATGGATGAAGGTGCACCTCAACCTCCACATTCACTCTCCCATCCCCCCCCCGTGCAGACAGATATATTATCTTACCTGAGAACTGCCACTGAAGCCTGGAGGCTGGCTATACTCGGTGGAGTCAATAATACTACTGCAAAAATAAAAGAAATAGTCTGCTTAAATCACTGCACAGCCATTCTTTATCATTTTTAACCTGTTTGCTATTCCCTCCTTGACACTCTGCAGCATACTTGCCTTTGAAATCCATTTTACAGACAGGGAACACAAGGTTATATTTTGTTTGGGGGTTTAGAAGAGTTTTTTTTTTTTTAGTAGAGTTTTCCTAGAGCAGAATGCTGTCACACACAATTACGTGTAGTGCAGTCGAATAATTTCTAATTAGAATGCAAAAGCACATCTTTTGTATGAAATACGCAGCACAAGACATTCTGAAAATAACATGCTACCACTGGTTTTCAGTTCCTCAAAAAAAATGAGAGGAAAAAAAAGAGAAGTTTAATGCTCTGGCATTTGAATCAACACTGGAAAGGGAAAAGCTAGAGAAATCAGTGTAAGACAGACACTAGTTTAAACAGAGACAATTAAGGAAATACAGAAATAAACAAAAAAAAAAATACTGACAGCCAGGATTACTGTTATTAGAAAACACTACACCATATTACAGTATCCATAATCACACAACATACCCTTTAAATCACTGTTTTAAAAACACAGCATAGACATGCAAACTCAGTGGAATTTAACTTTCAAAACTGCAAAAAGTTTGCTCCTGATCCAAGCAGAAAAGAGGTGGTTCAGTGTTCTTGGACACACAGGCAAAAAATTCAGCTCCCACAGTAAAACACCAGAGCCAGATTAAAGCACATTTATCACTCAAATTTCATATACTTCCAGGACAGGTAAAGATTAGCATATAAGAACACAATGATCATGCAGAACACATTATGAAAATAATCATGATTTGTTTGTAGAAAACCTTTTTAACGGCCTTGCTTCTGCTGTGTCATTTGACTTGGACAGAGAAGAAACTATCTGGGATCATTAGCTGGGATCATTAATCTCAGTCTTTATGACATAACCTTAGATTTTAAGCATTGCCTGGGGAAGCAGAAGGTTTCTTTAAAAAGCTCCTAGAAGACTGCCATAGGTCCTAGTTTTGTCAAAGATGATTGTACCTATTTCTGCTTATGTAACAGTTGCCAGGACTTACGTGTGAACTTGAGAACCTTGGTCATAAACAAATTGGTTTGGCTGAAATGCCAGGCATGGCACCTGTAAATTTGGAAGAATGAACCAGTGGTACCAGTGCTTAATTATTTCTCTGAATGTTCTCAAGCTCCCCTGTAAGTGGAGTGAAGTGGAAACAGAAGATGAGACGTAACCACTGATGAGACTTAAAAAATTAACTTGGAAAGTAAGACTGGACTTCAGTTTTAGGCGAGACAAAAGCTGAAAACAAAGAAAATCTGAGGGATGAAAATCATTATTTGCTGCAAGCTATTGTAAGGGAGAAAACAGCAGAGCTGTTTCAGGCATGGTTGGGGACAATGAACTTTAAATTAGAATGTGGCTTCATGAAATAATGAAACATGGACAGCAGATCCTGCCAGGAACCGCAGGAATAACACATTCAGCTGGAAAGCAATGAGAAAGTACTCCACTCTGAGACAGGTACAGAGGCAATTAACAGCAAAACACACAGACTTAGAGTGTCTGGTCTCGTCCTGCTGCAGGTTGTCTGGTGATGTAAAGCCTTCAAGAGTGCAGACGTCATCTCCCCCACCAGAGTACAAATTCAGAGACATTTCTGTGCAGTGCCTATAGCTGAGTTAACTCATGTGTGCTTGAATGTTTTTCCTTTCAATAAACACGAAGCAAGTAATCAGAAAATTACAGAAATGTCCTCCAAGTTCCTTTAAAAAAGCTGTAACATTAGGTTCAGTTTGGAAATTCAGCTGCACTGATATGACATTTAAAAACCCAGAACAACAACAAAAAAACAAGGCAACCCACAGACTACAAACCCCATTACAGGGATGGGAGGAGGTAATTAGAACAAATGGAGGGGAAGGAGGATCAGGATTTCAATAACTGAATCAGAGTTACCAAGCAACTCACTCCTAGATCAGAATTTCCCCCTCAAACTCCTATTAGGGATAGTTTGTTCTTGCTATTAGCCCCGGATAGCAGCACAGGGAAGGTGCTTATTCCCATCTTCTGTTCGCACCATTTACCAGGAGCACAAATAACACACGCGCCTGTTCAGGAATCCACACCCAGAACTATTTGTTCTCTCCCCTTCTTCTTCCCCTCTTGCTCTCTATTAGTACACGAACCAAGCAACAGGCAACGCTGTAAACAAGCGCTGTGCTATTACCCAATTTAACATTTCATCACACCCCGTGCAGGCACAAGAGAAAACACGTGTTTCTTGCAGCCAGGGATGTACCGAACATCAGGGCTGGGCTAGGCTCTTTTGCTAAAGAACTTCTGAAGGAAGCTGGGGGGAGGCAAAGGAATTTCACGTTTTGAAGACGTTAAGAATGGAGAGGAAAAAAGCTACAAACAATGAAAAGAAGCAGAAAATTAATGGAGCACGCATGTGATTTAGGGGAAGCAGATGAATAAGGGCAACTCACCAGAGACCAGATAAAACTGAATTCCAAAGAACTCTATTTTCTTGAACTTTAAATTGAAAGGCTAAAGCAGTTTTCTTCATCTCAGCACTAGTCTGTGATAACCTTGTACTATTTATAAGGCACATTAGTAAAGTGTTATACAATTATATTTCATTAGCAGTGTGTTAAGTATGTTAAGTTATATTTCGATTTAAATACACCATTTTAATTCACTGATAAGCTAATGAGTCTCTGCAAGTTCAATATAATTTTAACATGGAAGCGAATCCATCCCCAACTATGTTTGTATTTCACTCTTAGTGGTTCATGGCATCTCTAAAATGCACTTGAGATTAAATATTTCAGTTAAGAGAAGTGAAAAAAAAAAAAACAAAAAACCCAGGCTATTTTAAAACTCCCATCATCTGTTCTGCAGCATTCTTGCCAAGGAGAAATGTTGCTGAGATATTCTTCAAAACTTACACTCAATGTTGAAAATAAAATTAGTTTCAAGTGGTAGACCTTCCTGGTATCTAATTTATCGTAATTCACACCAATGCAATTACTTGAATTATACAAAACTGTCAAGACAGGGCGGGGATAGAAGTTACAGGAGTAACTTCTGGCAACAACTGATGCCTGTTCAGACATTCCCTTCACATACTGATTTCTCTTCCAACACTTAAGGCTACTTCTTAATGCAGGAATGTCACTGAGAAAAAGATAAGGGGTCTTCTAAAGCAGATAGAAAAAGGCAATCCCACATCCCCTAGCAAACACCTAAATATGCTATTATATCACACCCCTGGCAGGTTGTACTGGGGGAAAACCCAAAAATTCAAGACACAGCCAGGATGGACATGGACAGGCATAAGAAGGCAGGTAAGAAAGAGCCCATGGTCTCTGCACCCATCGTGGCTCCAACCCACTGCCACCTCTGAGCAGACCCCCAGGCGAAGCACATCAATCCACAAAGCACTACAATATTTTTGATTCTATCTCACATCTTCAAAAGCAAGAACTGAGATTGACTGACCCCTAAGACATGAAATAAATGGGCATAGAGGTATATTAAGAAATTCTCAGTAGACTGAAACCAGTGTAGCTCTCACTGCAGGCTGTTCCCCCCTCAACTCTTTTACTAAAATGTTATTCCAGCCTTCAACAGATAAAAAAGTTCTTTGGGGGCTTGTTTGTTAGCTTAGCTCAAGTAATAGAGATACATTTCTACTCATAAGTACAATCTCCTGTTAAAAGAGAAAGGTTTCTAGGCCTGAAGGCATCCAACATCTAACATATCGAGCCTGATCAGTGCTCAAGTTCACCCCAAGCATCAGTACCTCGGAGCAAAACCAATCTATTTAATAGCCAATAACCAGAACAGCAGCAGAACCTGACCAGAATCTCATCAGTTTCACAAAACTGCTTCTTAGCAAAACAGCAATACCCCAGATCAAGAAACACCAAATACACCAAAACAAAACCAAACACCGTATCTGCATCCAAAAAGAATTAAAGAGGCAGCGAAGAGCTGAATTAGAAATGCTGTTCCCACCCATTGTGACCATATTCCCATCCTCTCCCTCAGGGCCAGTCAGAGCTTTGTAGAAATATGAGAGATACTGGTCTGTGTGTCCAGAAACAGCATCTCAGTAGGAAATCCCAGCCAATACTGCGGGGTTCCTCACCACAGCACTGTGTCTGCATCTCTCTAGGGGAAGGAATCTGATAGTTTTTTACTTCTGGGCTATTAGGTTTAGAGCTGCTAACAGCAAAAAACCTACCAGTACAATTTTATAACAGAAGTAGACAGTTTAGAGAACTCTACTTCTAAGAGACAGCAGAGATGATCACTTAACAACATAACTTGGCCCTGTTGAAATCAGAGTTTTCTTACCACCAAAAGACACCCCTGTAAAGCAGAGCACTTCAACCTCTGGCACTTACAACTTGGATACAATAAGCATCTGCAATATTGTCATCAAGAAACCAGACCATGCAATATTCCAGGCAAAAATACACATTGAAATTATTAGAAAGGCATTTCATTAAATCAACACAGCAGATAAATAGAATCAATAGGCTGTACATTTTAAATTTTGATCTGAGCCCATATCTTTAGCTATTCATGCTGAGTGGGGAAGCCAGAGGACTCCAATATCACACAAAACTAAGACCTTCCATATGCCAAGCAGAACTGCACAACGTTCAGAAAAGGTAGCATATAAATAACAGTAACATTTTATTCCATAGCAAAGGCTTATGACTCAAGTTTACTAATTCACATGACATTTAAAGCCATGGCATCTGGTTCAGAGCAGATTCTTCATTCAAATGCAGACTCAGATGGCTTTTTTCTTCACTTCTTTGTTCACATGAAGTTTATACCAATCAGAAACAGAACAGGAAAACACTGTACAGCATTTAAAAACCAGTTTTGCTTGCCTTTTGGGCACTGCTTGGAAAGCATTAGCAAGCAGAGTGCCACATGTACAGCTTGAAGTCCAAGTTGAGCTGCAAGCGCCATACCTGTGTGAAGGCGAGGGAGCCTCGAACTGTGGCACTGTGCTGTCCTCACTGACTGGGGAGTACAGGCCACTCATCTCCTGAAACAGAAAGCCATGTCACATCAGAGCTGACAAAACAACATGTCTAATACATGTGTTCACAGAGTACTGTTGTTCTTCCAAGCAGATAACCAACTGTGTCTACGTTTACTCAACTCTTACCTGAAAATCTTTACTATCTATACCTGACCTAACATTGATTTTCTTCAATTTTTTCTTTCAGTTATCATTCCAACCGAGTTTCAAAAATCTTACAGCTGAGGTGCTCGGTGCTTCAAGAGTGGCAGTTTTGGAGCTTATACTCCAAAAAAACCCCACAGATTTGGTTATCGTCCAATTGCCTCTAACCCAGCATCTCCCTTAAACACGCAGAAGAAGCAAGCTGTAGCTGCATTTTTGAGATATGTGCAAACTTATCTAACAGCCTTCACAACTGGAAAGTAAAGCTGGATATGGGTCACAGCAAGAACAGCCACAAGGCAGCAGGGCAAAGGTGGTGCCACAGACTTAAAAGAGGATCTGTCAATCCTCTGTGGGACAACTGCACAATAGACAAACTTTGCACAATAAACTTGGCTTTGTCCCTCCCAGACTAAGTCACTGCTGTGTACCCAGTGTGAGACTTGTCTTTCATCTGTTTGGGAAATGGAAGCTGTGCAGGATGCAGCAGCTCATTAGTTGAGGGGCAAAGCATTCTCAGGACAATTATTACTGGTGCTTTCAAATTCCCACTGGGTGCCTATTAGTTGGTAGGTAGGAAGCAGGGTATTTGTGACAAGAGAGATCCCAGGCTTGAGAGGTCAGAGCCAAGGTCACCACCACACCCCAGGAATATAGCCCAGCTGCAGCCCACTGAAATGCCTGATTAAAGAGTGGAGAAGCAGGTAGCTGGATGCTCTTTGAGGGATCCCACGGCTTTTGGGAATAGTTTCTCCTAGATCTCAAGACTTATTTTACCAGTCTGAAGAAAACGTGCTAAGGTATATTTATTTCACCAAAGCTGAGAAACATTTAGGAAAAGAGGTCTGAAAAAATTCCAAATAGCTATCAGATAAATGGAAATTCTTGCAGTTGTCAGTCATATTTATATTTTGCTAATTCATCAGCGCACATATTAATTGCGTGAAGAAATCTAAAAGGCTTTTGGGAGGTAGTTGGGAACACATGCTGACTGCTCAAGATGAGCAAGAAGCAGACAAGCAAACTGATTCCCAACAAGCTTTACGGGAATGATACTTTGAGAGGTGGCAATCTGTTGTACTCCTGAAACATCAGCTTCCTACTCCAGGATTAAACACTGGAATGATTAGAGGAAAGGACCAAAGAGGAACCTAGAGACTCAATGAAGACAGAAGGATTGCACTGATGGGTTTACAAATTCTTGGAGAATAATTGTTAGCAAAAATGTCAAGAGATTCCCATCATTAAGGAATTAAGAGATCTGTATCAGGAGGTAGCAGGAATCAGTTCTGACAAACAGCAGGAACTGTTTTTGTTCCTGCCCAGTCTCTGCGTAACAACCCTGTTGTGAATCCCCAACACCTCCCCATTTTAAGACTCCCATGCTGCTCAGATTTAAACAGTCTGTGCAGAACACTGCAACATACAAAAATCTTAATTTCTGATCAATATACCAGCTGCTGATTTCTAGCTACTCTAAAATACTTACTAGTACAAAGAAATTATTATATAAGAGCTACCAAACTGCAGCTTGCACACATCAACTAAATGAACAAATTAAAGAAAGAGCATCATCTGTTCATTTTCCCATTACTGACTTAAATGCCATAAATTTAACCCAGCAGCCTCACAGCAAGGCAGACAGCTTGATGAAAATGAAAAATTGCCAGAGTCAGAACAATGTCTGGGCACCTCACCTCTACTCGTTTAATATCTTCTTCCAGAACACTTAGCTCCTTCTGGATCTGCTCCAATTGCTGTGGATAAGAGAATGGGAGAAGTCTAAATCAATCTGCACTGCACCACCGCCAGGATAAATTACAATCTTTCCAGAGAGGAGCCTGAACTATCTTAGCTGGTGTGCTACACAATTCAGAAGTCACCAGGCAGGAAGTTCAAATGCACAGATTAACATAAGTGTGCACACAAACCACATTCAAGACAAAGCTGTTATTTTGAAACAATGCAAAACAAGAGCATGAGGTGATTTGATGTCAATCACAGAGACCTGCATTATTCAAAGTAATACTATTATGCTCCTCTAACATCTCTCAGGCAAGGTGTAACTGGTTTGCAAACACTGAGTACAGAATCACAGAGTGGTCTGGGTTAGATGGGGCCTTAAAGATTACCTCATCCCACCCCCATGCCAAAGGCAGGGACTCCTTCCACTGTCCCAGGCTGCTCCAAGCCCTGTCCACCCTGGCCCTGAGCACTTCCAGGGATGGGGCAGTCAGAGCTTCTCTGGGCACCCTGTGCCAGGGCCTCCCCACCGTCACAGGGAAGAATTTCTTCCTAATATCTAAACCCACACTCTTTCACTTTAAAACCATTCTCCCTTGTCCTGTCACAATTAGGAAAAAACCACCATGAAAGACAATGATCATTTCACCCTTCAACTAAAGACAAAATGTTTTGCTAAAAGGTATTAAGATTAATTCGCATCCTAGCTGTTGACCTGTAACTTGCCAATTTAAACTCTGTCATTAAGTTTTTGGATTGGAAAAAGCCTATTATGACCAGAGCAAGATTTGCTCCTGGCACTGAGCAAGCACCACATGGTATCAAGGTATCACTTCTTCCAAAGGTGTGGTACTTACCTTGGATTACACCATAAACTCGAGTCAATTTGAGGGCTACACCTGAAAGGGTCAGAAGGAGACTTCCCCTCTCACCAGCCAACATTTCCTTTCCCTTCTTTGTGCCACATGTAATATCTTCCAGGCTTTCAGTCAGTCAGCAACCTGGCTTTGCTCACCTCAAGTTACTGAAGCCACAGACTCGACAACTGTTTACACCTAAGCGAGGACATCATCTACTTGCCTGCTTATTCAGCAGGTACGTCCCACCCAAACACCCACAGAGCCCATACCCAGCCCTGCGGGGCCCAAACACACACACACTCCTCTGGGTGAGAGCTCCAAGTCTGGGCATAAACCAACAACACTCAGCTCCAGCGCAAGTCTGCTTCACTGAGACACATAAACCTAATAAATAGATGGAGAACTGGAAGTCCACCTGACTCTCCTCAGCTCCCAGTAAAAATTTACAGACAACCAGCAATGTGGCCTGTGACCAGAAGCGTTTGCTGATTTAAGTCCACTGAAAGCTTAAGCACAAAACATTCTCCAAAAACAAAACTAATTTTTGTACTTTCAGCTTTACAATGGAATATTAAACTGCCCAAATCCAAAGTTACTAGTTTGGCAAGACATATTACTCTCAGTATGACATATTCCAAAGAGAATCTGGCAAGCTGCTCCTGAAGACTTACTCAAGTGCTTAAGCTTGATCCTTTAAGTGTCAGAAGGTTTTGCTTAAACAAAAAGCACAATTAAAACCCCTCTTATTGTAAAGCATTCCAAATATGTGTGCTCTGTACTAGGTAATCCACCATTTTAATTCTCCTTTTAAACACTGACAAAAGCTTCTGTCCCTGAAAACAGGAGAAGAAAGGACTGCTGGGCCCACACCTATTTCTAACATGGCTGCTTCTTTGGAATGAGATGACATTATAAATGTGTCCTAATCTCTGTACTCTGAAGGTTTCAGTTTACATTTAATTTGAGGCACAGACAGCAGAAGCTTAATGGTTTAGAACTAGACTGCCACAGATAATTTACAAATCACTACACCATAACAGATAATTCCATTTTCACTTTCGAAACCTACAGCAAGAATAGCAGGTGGTGCTATAACTCCAAGATTAGTGGTAAAGCTAAGTGACACTTGCACAGCATGGGTCCTGCCTGAACTCAGCTCTAGCAAATACCATTAGTCCCCCACATTCATAAAACCCATTTTAAAAGAAGTTACAAAACCACTTACAAGTTCCAAAATTACAGTGAGGAAATCAGCTATTTTACAATGTACTGGCTCACAGCCAAACTGGACGTCTGAAAAATAATTCATGGTTGTTGACATCACAGAAACAGGATACTTTTTATAGGAACAAGAGCAGAGACCTTTTATTGGCCAGCTTTCATTAACTATTGCACACAACCAAGAGCATGAGATCTGGGACTTTTATTTACCAATTCTTCCTTCTAGTTACAACCTACCATAAACTTACCCAACAGCAGCAACTCTAAAATGCAGGCAAGAGTGTGTCATGCTTATTTTAGGAGGGAGTCTTCTCATGCCATCAACATAAAGTAAGTTAATGCCCACACGGAAACCTTTGGTTTTTTTGGTATGTTAGTTTAAGTGTTTTAATCTATCAAAGACCTTAAATCAATCCACATTCATTCCAATTAAACTTTGAGAAATGAGACTAGTGATTTATAATTGCCAGCCTTTGAGGGACATTTAAGGAAAGCTAAATGAATTATAGTTCTTGCAGTATATCCAGATTAAGGGCCTTTAATTTAATTTTCACTACCGGGCACAGAAAGCAAGCCAAGTCCTGTCCCAGTGATGGGCAGAATTACGCCTGTCAGACTTTGGATTAAATCAGCAAAAGCACTTCCAATGAACACTGAAATGTATGCTAAGAGAGAAGCACACAGTATAAACTCTCTTCTCAGACACAGATGCTTTCCCAGAAATGAAAAGACCAACATGGACAAGGAGAAGGTCCTCAATTCAGTGGTTAAACCTCATAATTTCAACTCCAGTGAATGAACTACAATAAGCAGGTGTGTAACACTCTGGTCCCATTTTTCACATATGGGCGTACATACAAAAGAAAAGCTATGACCTCAAAACTTTTTTATAATCCTGGAAAAGGGATTTCAGACGTTCAAGTCAAGAAGCTACCAAGAACTTACACAGCGCTAAACACCAGGTCAGGGTCATTTTGGTTTTGGTTGGCCATCTACTAACAAGCATATCTGTGTCACTGGAAAGTACAGAGAACGGCAACAAATAACACGACCAAATTCAGGAAGAAAGTAGTAGTTTAAGTAATTATAATCATCCTTTTATAACAGGGTTCGCAAAGAGTGTGTTGAATGGCATAAGGCAATTGGGTGCTCGGCCATCCACCCCTTGAGGGGATTGGTCAAGCTCTAAGACACTTATTCCAAAATATCAGAAGGCTGGAACCATAACAATCCTGCATAACAAACCCAGGTGCAAGATAAAGAGTTAGTTTACAAAAACCCATAGCAGTGTTTTTCATAGCTTCTGTGAGAACCACAAAGCTCTCACAGAACGCTGCAGAAAGCTGAAAGATTTCTCTACCAAAAGCTTTTCAGCATCTACATATCTGGGTACAGCACTAAGGTTTCATCCTGGAGCTTCCTGTTTTTCCTCGAGCGAGAGCCCCTTGGGAGGCAGCAACTTCCTGCTTTGTGTTTGTACAGCACGGACAACAAGCAGTCCTGACTGGGTCTCCTGGTGCCAGTTCTAAGTGCTTGCAAAAAGCTGAAAGCTCAGCAGAGCCTCCCAGTGCCACAGACAGAGCCTAGAAAAAAGCATGAGGGAAGGAGCCATACACCCTTGACCAGCTCTCTTTCCAATTCTAGAAAAAGCACAAGCAAAGAACAGCAGGAGTTATTTTCTACAGAAATGCTGCAAAATCAGCAGCACTGTTCTAACAAGCAGCTTAACCAGAGCATCTGGATTCACAGGTTTTGGAAGCTCACGGGCCATATTATGTTCGGTCACACACCTTCAAGGCTCTGATCCAGACTCCCTGTGCAGTCATCAAAATACACACCACAGATCCAGAAAAACAGTGTCTGTTACCAGAGGGAACATTATTTTCCCAGACGCATAAAGCCACTGCAGCAGCCAGGATGGGTCAAAAATTATCACCTGCCCACCTGAGGAGGATAAACCAGGGAGTCGCTGTAAATAAACCCTTAATTCTGTCCCATAGCTTCATCCATCCAACTTCAGTCTCTTCCTACTTCCTGTCCTCCCACCAACTACTGCTCTAACAAACCACAGCGTAAACTTCACTACCAACAGCTGAAACTTCTCTAAAGGTACCCAGTGGAGTTAACTCCTACCGGCAGAATTCAATACATAATAAGATCAGTTTCTCTCTCTGGAAGTCTTGTCTCTCTCTTTCTTTCCATTATTGCTTTGGATGCAGAGCCTTTTACAACATACAGGGCAACTGTGGCATGGAGGTCATCTTCAGACCTTAGAGAAATTTTAGTCTTATATTAATTGCAAATATCACTTATTTTGACAAAATACCTCTCTGTTACAATGTCTTTGCACAACTAGAAGGAGGTGCAAGGTTTTTGTTTGCATGAAGACAAGAACACCTGAGCCTCCACAGGTTTCATGAGTGAAATATGGCATCCAAGCCTCTTAAACACGTGGACAGACCATCTATGACACATTATCTGCTGAGAATATTTCTTCTCTCTGATCAAAACTTCCTCCAAATGACAAATGTTTCCTCATAACTGAGGAAGAGCTAACAGAAAGGCTTGAGAATATCCAGGTTGTTTAACACGCAGAATTCCAAAGGTAGGAGAAAAGAGATGCCTGGCTGATAAAGTATGTTTCGTATCCTGAATTTTCCTCTCCCTCATTTAAATCCTACACTATGGAGGAAATATGCTCTGAAGGCTTAGTGATAGGGTCTGATAGAAAAGCTTCATGAGATAAGGACATCTGGGGCAGGGAACAAAGCTGCCTAGACAATTAGACTAATTGCCTTAGAGTTTAATACATCAGTAGTAGGTGCTACTTGGCTTCTTCGTTTGCAAGACCCCTCCACTGCAGCAAGGAGAGCCAGCTATTATATGCTGACACCACTATGATAATTCTTAGTTTGCCGCTCACACATTCACTGTATCCTTGGGCTTCTTACCACTACTTTTGGAGCTCACATCTCTCATTCAGTAACTCAGAAATGCAAATAGATTTAAAATACCAGGTAAGTGCAGTGGATAGGGACCAGACTAGCTATAAATTCTCCTCAGCAGTCCTGAAATGTAATCAAGGCCACATGACAACAAAAGAGCATGACTGATTTCTGGTTCTGTCACCTCCTCTTGCTTACTCATTAGTTCATCCATGTGTGTACACGCAGAACACAAGACTTGACAGGTGAAGTGATTAACACAAGGTAATGACATCCCTGGAGAACTCATGCTTATAATTCCCAGCCATTATCCCATAATAACTCCTCTTATTTTTAGTATTGAACATGCTCACAATATGGAGCAAGTGAAGACAGCTGGACAGAGGCGTGCATTTGAGGGTGCGAAGAACAACGATGATTCTGAAATGCTGAGCAGGCATTCAGTGCCACAAGCCTGGGACACTTCAGGATTATTTTTCTGTCCCGGGACATTTACCAGCTAAAAAACAGCCTTGTGCATTAGCAGACATGAAAGAGACCTTGTTTGTTAGGCACGAGAGACTTAATGTCAACATTATTAGAAAGAAAAAGCCCACAGAACATAAAAATGAAGTGACATCTGCCAAGGGAAACACGAATGGACCCAGAGAATAGCACCTGTGTAGAACTTGATTTGTGATACTAATTATCAGGCTCGGTACTCTCCTTCAGTAAGCAATGGTGCTGTTTGACAGAAATACCATCAGGTAGCTGAGCTAACAATATTTTAGCACGAATTATCTGTATGATATACACGGTGGTGTCTGACTGTTCGGAAACATTCAAATCCTGACCAGGCAATCAGCAAGGCCTCCTCTTTAAAGTGATGAACATAAAAGTGGGGAGAATTAAGTGATATAATCACCTCTCTCACAAAGTGTTCAAGATGAAAGAACACGTGAACATTTAAAATTAACGAAGCTAAATCTGCGAAGGCATTTATGCAACACCTGTATGAAAATGACAATTTTAAAAAGTCACAGGTTGCTGCATTTGGTTTCCATGGAAAACAGCAATAAAGACCCACCACTACCAAGTCATAATATTTCATTATTAAACTTGACCTTCCAGACTTTTTGGGTCCTTAATTTCAACAGAAGAGGCCTCTGGATTTAAATAAAATAAAATTAAAAAAAAAAAGCAGAGTGTGCATTCAATTAACTGTGCACACAAATGGAAAGCCACTCAGCCATGCTAAGTTTGCCTTACAGACAACCAACTGTTGTGGATGATCAGTACATTTCTCCCCTCCAAAATTACCTGTTATTTGTTTGAAAAAGTATTTTTAAGCTTTAGGCATTTGTTTTCAACCTTTTCTAAAGTAAGACTTTTTTTTTTTTCTATTACTATTGCCAAGGATTTGGGTTTTTTTGCCATATTGCTCTAGGTTAAAAAGAAAACAAAACACATAAACTTCGAAAGAAAAAGGACTTGCAAACATCTTTGTGCAAAAAACATGCAGTAAATTCCAGCTTGAAAGATCAACCTTTTGAAAAGTTACGAACAAATCAAAACAGCATTTCTAATAGAAACTCCTGCAGGTGCTGAACCTCACATTTATCTTCTAGAGAAATTATGAGAAGGTGACAAAGAGGCATTTGTCAAAAGACTTGACTGCACCAATATTCTGAAGCACAAGTCTAAAAGAGAGTTTTCTTCTAGCTATAAACCCACTCCGATATGCTCAGAAGTCACCATTGCATTAATGCAAGAGAAAAAATACGTAACTTATGAGTGAAGTAAGCAAGGAGGGTTACAGGTGGTTAATCATCTGCTCTGAACATGTTGTGAAATGTTATACAGGTACACTAACTCCAAGGCAATACCTGCATTCACTTACAAAAGTACCTTAGTCCCTGTGTAAGAACTTGCATTATGTAGTAAATGAAACCTGTTAATAAAGTCTTGCAAAAAATAGTATTCAAAGAGGCAAATTAGGAAGCAAAGTTACCAAGTTCCTTTAAACATTTAAGCCAAAAATTAGAAGTAAGAACTCAGGGTCATGCATAAAAGAATCTTTTTTATTTATTAAGAACTTATCTTTACCGCTATGGCTTACTGAGTGAAACTGCATTTACTCTGCAGCCATCTTTACTAAAACCAAGTCTGAATTAAGAAAGGAAAAAAGGTCATGTTCCTCCCTGTAATGAGGCTGCTTGTGTGACTCATGATGACATGCAACACACCATTGTTCCAGGGTCCACACGTGTTCCTTGAGCTCCCTCCTCGCCTCTTAAGCAGTCACCTCTCACAGCATCAAAAGAAACTACGGCAAACTTCGAAGCTCTGATAACTTCTACTGCATTATTAATCTGGTCACTTAACCCTCCTTTCTCGCCTTCCAAGCCACCATCTCAGGCTTTCTGCACTCTGGATACATCACCACCGCATAACCCAATCAGTAATTGCTCTATTATCCCCACAGAACTCCCTCCAGGAAGGGGTGCTTGCCACAAGCTCCACCAGCTGCAGGGAGGACCTTCTTACCTACCAAAAAGGAAGCATCGACTGGTGTAATTTAGTGCGTGTAAACTGACTGCCCAAGACAGATTTTGATATGTGAAACCATCCTACTGACTGGTCTGTATTTTCCATGCATCTACCCACTGATTTCTATCTTTCTTACCCTTATTAAGAGAGAGTAAAGACTGCTACAAGTCTGACATGTCCTCATTTCCCTCAAAATAAATGGCAAGGCCAGACACTAAGCCCTACACAAGGACAGAACTGACAGGCCTGCACGGAAGTCTTTTGAGATGTGACAGTCTGCATTTCATGTTGGGATATAAAGGGGGCGTACAAAGTAACGTTAGAGGAAGTCTTGGCAACAGGGGGAATGCATAAGCAGGGACATGGAGGATCTGAAATTATACGTCCCAATTGCCTTCAGGATATTCCGACAGCTGTTTTCAGAGGATCTGCAGCCAAAATTAAGTTTCTTTAGCATTAAAAGGAGATGTTATCCTTTAAGAATTATCACTAAGGAGATACAGATGCAGATGAAATGGGAAAGGTTTCCCGGGTACTGAAACTCACAGGATCAAGGCTGAAAGAGTCCTTCAAGATTATTTAGTCCAACCACCGCCCCAGCACCACCATACCAACCCCTAAACCATACCCCCAATCCATATCCAGATGCCTCCTGGACATTTCCAGAGACCGTAACTCCACCAGCTCCCTAGGCAATTTACTCCAATACCTGACCACTCTTTCAGTGAAAAAACACTTTTCTAGCGTCTAATCTGAACCTCCCCTGGTGCAACTTGAGGCCATTTTCCCTCATCCTTTCACCTGAGACATGGCAGAAGAGCCCAACTCCCCTCTCTGCTACAACCTCCTGTCAGGTAGTTGTAGAGCAATGAGGTCCTCACTGAGCCTCCTTTCTCCAGACTAAACAACCCCAGCTCCCTGAGCTGCTCCTCTTAAGACGTTTTCCAGACCCTTCACCAGCTCTCTTGCCCTCCTCTGGACTCTGCACAACCCTTGTGGGTTTTGGCCATGGATATCTGTTGGTGGACAGACTCCAGACTTGCTTTGGAGTGACTCCATAACCAGACCCTCAATGCATTCTGGACAAGGCTTCTTACACCCATCACATTTACACGGTTTCAAGCTTGGCCTTACAGTCACACTGTTGGGTCTTGTGTTCTTCACATCTTTTCTCAGAAACCATGGACCACAAGAGAGCTCGTCCTTCTGCTGTTTTCATGACCATTTTTCTAGGTTTCTGGGATATTTGTGGTGTTAGGGTTTATGCATTGCATGACCTTACAAAGGAAGAGTCCCACACCATGAAAGACTGTGTATGTGATTATAGAACTCTCTTATATTCCTTGAGACACTCATTTTAGGACAAATAAGGAAAAAAACACAGAATATTCATTCTTTCATGTCACCACATTAGTCATGGTATTTGATAAACTAAAGGAAAAAACTTGGTAGAGAAAATAATTTCACTCCTTCCCAATCTTTGATGTTTTTTCTGTGCTGGGAAAACAATCTTGTTTCAAGAACTTGACATACATTTACACCAAGGAGGCTCTATATTCCCACATGCTTCACCAGCGTGAGACAAGAAGGCAAATGATTAAAAATTGAAGCTGTCACACATAAAGAGATTCATTTTCCTTCAAACCCATGTGTCCTCTGTCTGAGATTTCCCCAAACATGCCTGGAGTAATTCTTTGCAGAAATAATGCCAGGCTAACACATCGCTTCACCAGAATTGCACTGGGAGAAAGCAGCAGACAACACCTCACACACTGAAACACAAACCAAGTTACCTCTCGTTTGTTTCTCCTGGCAACTTTAAGAAATTCCATAAGGATCTGCAACTGGGCAGCATGGGACTCCTGTAACACAGCAAATAAGGAAGTGTAACTCTTCCATGGACATTAAGAGAAACAAATATTCGTTTTACACACAGAAATCCACACAGCACAGAAACATTTAAAGGTTAGCAAGAGAAGAATAGCTTAAGGCAGTTCTAAGAATGGTGGTTTTGCTTTATCTCACAGGTCTTAAGGTTCTGTTTGGTTCACAACAAGTTTTTCTGTGAAGGCAGCAGTCCTCGTAACAGTTCTTACCAATAAGTTGCAATGCTGCTTTTTTTCTTTGGCTACTGCACCTGGAATTGATTTTGGAATACAAGTTCCTCAGAGACTCATTGTCTACCCTGGAAGATTATTAGCACCCACTTCATGATCAACATACCAAAGGATGAAGTATTTATATTAAAAAAAAAAAAGCCTTCCCCAAAATTAACATTGATGCTTATGTAGAAGTTACTGCTGAAGATTTCTCCAGAGTGGACGACAACAGTAAAGTCACTGAGGAAACGAAACCATCCCTTTCTAATATTTTCCATAACAGGTTATTTACCTCAGCCATCAGCACAGTACTTTCACCCAAACTGGCCAAGAACTTGACAGGACACGATAAAGAGAACCCCAAGAGGAAAGAAAACTAAGACCTATATCCCAGCATTAATAGAGCCCTAATCACCTCCCAGCATTCCAAGACTTATTTGCACAACCTATCAAAATATTTATTATTAAAGGACTGGGAAAACACACTCAAAAAGGATCAAGACATAGGAGCACACAGAATACATTAAAGGCAGAGGGCACAGGGAAAGTAAAGACACTAGAACGCAAGAATACTGCTTTTCTCAGGTTATTTTCTTACTCCCCATGCTCTGACAGTAACGAAAGTGAAGCAAGTAAAGCTAGGCAAGAAAAATGCTTTCAAATTTTTCTTTAAATGTCAGGTGTGGTTTCACTTTTTAGGCTTAGCATCCTTACAAGATATCCATACTCAAAAATACTCATACACTATGTCATCTGCGTTCTTTGCTTCAGATTTGTCACAACTAATACAAAAAAGCTTACAGAGAAAAAAAGAAAAGTTTTACCCTCTTTTTCCCCACCATAACTTCACTGAACCACAATAAACATATTTACAAGTCCCCGTGCAATAAGGCAACATAGCAGTTTTGCTAATAGTCAAGCATATTTTGGGGTTACTTTCTTTGCATCAGAACAACAGGTTGTAAATACAGATTCTGTAGGAGTGAATAAGTTAAGCCATTCCCAATACAACTTTTCCTCACCCGTTTTAAAGCACTGTCAAAATCCAGCCAGCTACTCAAAGTTCACTGGGTGAAATTCTGTAATAATCCAGTCTAATTTATAAGGCCTGGTTCTCATAACTTGAAAACTTGAAACGAACAGCATGTAATGGCCACGAGACACAGAGAACTAACCCAAGCCAACTGCATTTCAGTTAAATCATGCAAACAGCTTGCTTGATATTGGATAAGTCTTCACCAGCTTCATAAACAAGACACCTGAACCTTTCTTTCAAGCATTAAATACTGAAAAAGCCTTCAGGAAAGGTGGTCATTCAGATTCTACAGGTTCCAGCAGAAACTAAAGGGCGTGATCCTTTTCACACCCCTTATTCTTTAATCTATATTCTGGACTTCTTCATGTTTATTACTAAGAAAGATCTGACATTTACTTGTGCAACAAAATTAGCAAACTTCTTCACGTGCTTTTCTGTGTTCTGTGAGTCATGTTCTCTTATCCTTTTCTATTTTCACTGCTTGTTTACACAACCCTGCCAGCAACACTATAAGCATGTTATGTGCATCACAGCTGAAATGTTACTTCACTACAAAGGTCAGCAAAACAGTCACCTTTTAAACACCAGAACATAAGAGAAAACACTGAGCAATTAATTCACCAAGAGAATCTTGCTTCCAGGAAAAGGTATCAAAAGAAAAAACTTCTAAGTACACAGTGTTCATTTAAAAAAGAGAAACTTCTTACTGCTTCCAACTGCTTCTTCTTCTGCACCAGCAGCTCCAGCATCAGGTTGACATTGGCTAAGTCAAGATTGTCTTGATCAGTTCCCAACAAATCTTGAATTATCTGCCACCTGTGGCCATTCTAAGAAGAGAACAAGAGGTGTTGGAGAGATGGTGAGTGCAAGCCATCCAGGGCTATATAAGCCACCCAACAACAGATATTAAAAGCAACACGGCAGTATTTCATCCCTTTGTAAAACTGCAGAACAGTTTTCACGTGTCCAAATTCCCAGTTCTCCCATGTGTACAGGATATGGCTCCTCTGACCTACTGTGGAACTGCTTATCTTATTTCAAATATATCTGTGCTTCATGAAAGCATAGTTGCTGCTGCTGGGAAAAGATTATTTCACAGCAACAATTTTATCTGATTTGTGCCCCAGTTTCTGAGAACATGTTTCTGTGGGGAGAAAGAAAAAACTCCCCATTTATCCAAGCTTAGTTGCATTACATCTGAAATACCTTTACGTGCCAATACCTTTTAATTTTTTTAAACCCAAGTAATAGGTAAAACCCTCACGCTAAACTCAAATCAAAGAAGGAAGTATCAGCTTATTTTTTCTACTGTCGCCTCTCCCACTACTCCTCCTAAGCCTCAGGGAAATGTGAAAGCTGGGAAGAAGATGGAGCTCATCAGGTTGATCTCATTTAAACTGCTGGGAGCTGTGGAGGACTCCTCCGAGGGCCAAAATACTACTATACAGCCCATTCTTCCCTGCTCTTTTCTCTTCTTCTTATCAATAAAAAACCAGAAAAAAGGTATCTTCAAGCACAGGAAAACCTGAATAATAGGTTAATGATAGTACAGCCTTACATCAAAAAGTCTCATGAACCAACAGGAACAGCTGAAAGGTCTAAAGAACATCTAAGAAACAAAGCCGGATTAAAAAATCCTGTCCTAAAAAATCTGTGACACTAAATCAAGATATTTAAATTGGCAAGAACTAGAAATGCCAGCCAGTCTAAATTAGGTATTTTCTCAGAGGCTGTAGCCTTTTCGTATTAACTAGATTAAGAAAAATAAAATATGTAACATCCATATAGAACACACAACTTTTTATATAGTGCTCAACAGAACCTGTGGAAACTACTCAGGCAAAAAACCCAATTTCAAACCGGAAAAAAACCCATGATTTTTAAGCAAGTGAACAGGATTTGAGACACATTTCAACACACTAATGCACTAGTTAATTGTACTACTGCTAAACTACTCAAACATGCCTTAACTTGATTTCTTAATGAGACCATGACTATTGCATTTGCTGCAATGTGTCTTGGTTGACTTCCCTTGATACCAGAAGTAAATCAAAGTACACTAAAGAACGGGTACAAGAGCAATGTAACTCTTTTTATAGATGTCTGCAATTTTTATTTGCTGCCAAAAGGTAGAGACAACACTGTTTTGGGCATGAAGTCATGGTAGATTTTCCACTTTTTGGTAGTTGTCAAAATAAGGTGCATCTACAGGCAAAGCTTTTAAAGAGTAAAACCAGTTTCCAAGAAGCTACTGTACATGCCTTCAGGTCAGCTGTGTGCACTCCAAACCATACCTGGTTTATGCATATTTTATACTAAATATGGTATATACATATTTTATAATGAATATAAAAACTTACTGTGAGTAAACCAATGAATCATTAAAGAATGCTCTTTTCCAACTCTGACAGCACCGGTTTCTGCAACACAGCCCCTAAATTAACACCACTTTAATATAAGCTTTTAAAAACAGGGGCTCCATGATGTTTACTATTATTTTGCAATCTTATTTATGAATTACAAAAGACAAGGATGTCAGACATAGCAGGACAAACACGCAAGGTTTTTGGCTCATGTCATGTATTCTTTTCAACCTTAATGTACAAGAGCATCCACTGGTGCTGTAGAGAGGTTCTGATGAACTGAGGACACAGATCATGCTCTGATTCTGTGACATGAAGCAAGTCTAGAAGATATCCAGGCAGTTTTCTGTGGCATCTGAACCAGAACAGCAGACTCCAAACGCATCTTTCTCCCTCTTGTGGTTGGTATTAGCCTTCCTCCAGCTTCCCGACAGAACACAGCTTCTCACATGTGATCAGACAAGCCCGTGGCACTTCTAATCATTCACTGCTCTCACTGTAGCCATAATTTCCAACACTGAATGATAATAATTACCCTTAAACAAGTGTACTTCCATGGGCAGTTTCCCAGGTTATATGCAATACATCACAGGACACTTGCCTATGCTAACACAGCTTGTCTCTGTGCATATTGCTGGCAGGAAGAACAGGAGTTAACAAGGCAGAAAAGGGATCTACTGCCACTGATATTGGTATTATTCCCTCTTAAAGCAAGTTAAAGCATCAGCTCAACAGTGCAACCTCTTGCCAGGTGTCACGTAATTACAATTGCTGCACAGAAGCATTAAATAAATATAAAAGTAAAAAAGTTGGAACATACGGTGCTACTCACTGAATGGTCCAGTTTGAGTCTTTTCTCCTCAGATCTTTGCTTCTGTTTAAGAATTAATTCATTAACTAAAAAAACATAAATAAGATGTCAAAGAGATGGATTTGAAGTTCACCGAACCAGTATGAAAGATTCTACCTCAATATCTTTAGTTATGAATTCCACAGCAAGATGTTTATCAGTAATTAAAACAGTGGAAGATGTCTCCATTTTTTTTCCTTACCAATTTATTCCTTGGTGGTTTTTTGTAACATACATAAAGATTTTTTAAAAAATAATCAAAAATACAAAGCCTACACATTCTCCAAATTGATTCAGTTCCTTTTTCTAAACACCCATGGTTCCTTGAGAAAGTTTTTCAACCCCAAGGCAGAAGTATATCACAGAAGAGTATGAGGGAGATAAATCAGGAAATGTTCTATTATAGGCCAAAATAAACAAGCACAGCTGAATAGCACAACTTCTTCCTTGAACTACCGTGTGCATTTTTAAAGATGTATCTTTGCTATAATTTAATTTTACACCAATCCAGCGAACGGTGCAAAGAGAAAGATAACTTCAACCCTTTGCACACATATATACACAAGCTCTTCCCCCTCCAACACACACCTCAAATCCCTGGACACAGGGGTATGGAAAGACTCTTTGGCCCAACATGTACTTCCAAGACCTGCCTCAGCACCATCTCCAGCACAACAGGATTAGGCCTAAATCAGGATGCCCATTTCTGAAGCATTTCTTGGCTACTGTGGCTTTTCAGACATGTATTATTAAATGGGTATCTCAGCACATGAAATCAAGATTTAATTTGGTATTTCACACTGCAATGTGTTTCCTTCGATCTTTTCCCCACAAAACTAAGTTTTAAACTGTATTTCCACCTAGCAACATTTCCTCCCTCTGTAAGAAGCAATTAGGATTGCATATGGGTATAGGTATGAATATTTTCTCTGCATCTAATTTACACCTACATCCATCATATGGGCCTCACTACAGCAGCCAAAATAGCACAGTATCTAACACAGCCTCCACCCTTCCAGTATCCAAGCTTTGTAAACAGGGCATGCTCTTTATTATTAGGCAGACAAGAGTGCAAGAAAACAAAAGTAAAGAGAGATTCACATCTCTAGCCATAAGAAAAACAGCTTTGCTTTTCATAGTATGGAAACAGCAGCAAGTTAATCTCACTGCTGTCACGCAGCACACAGAGCTGCTCGAGGCAGTGCAGTATTACCAATTTATACTACTAACCTTTTTTATATAAAAATGACAACCAAAGGGATAATATTTGGATTCTGTTTTCAACATCCAGAAGAGTGTAATTTACAGGACAAATTTAGAAGTGCCTGCCTTCCTTAACAAAGATGTTTCTCATGCGAGCAAGCCTAAAGCTCACCTAAGAAGTTGGGATAAAGATGATCTATGTTGTCCACAACATAGTTGCATTTGGGACATCTGTTATTGTCCTCCAGGCTCTGGTGAATACATTTATAGCTGTTCAAAAACACAAAAAACAAGAAACAAAACAAGTGAGCTCACGTGAAGGAAAAAGCATAAGCACAAGGTAAATAATATCAGCTTTAGACATTGTGTTGCCAGCTAACAGCTGTGCTGCCAAGAACCTACAGTGGAGTCAAAACGTTCCGGTGCTTGAACTCAGAGCGCGCTACAGCAGAAAGACAGCAAAGTTTTCTGGCAAGGATTACAAAAGGTAGTCCAGCACTTCACTCCTATTTCCCTGAGGATTTCTGCAATGTGGATACCTCAGCCACAATACCATCTCAAATTCATGCTCTCCCTCCACTTCCACAGGCAGAGGTAGCAAACAGATAGAATTATTCAGAAGCAACTCTTCTAGATTAGCCGAATACTTAGCAATCTACATTAAAAGCATTTTAGGTAACTGAGCAAACACCTTCACCAACTTGTCCTATTTCCCCCCACCCATGGCTGCTTTTCTCACTGTTAGTGACTTCAGAGGTGCTCTCTCTTGAGTTGAGGTACAGAGGAATGAGGAGATGCACTTTAGCATCAGGTTTAAGCATCTCACTAAGAACCTGCTTGATGCCAGCTCCTGAGAGAGACACCAGGTGGTAACATTGCTCCACTCCTTCTAAATAAAGATATTTCAGTGCTTCTCATCTTGGACCTCTAAAAAGTTCCAGGTCACAGGGATAAAGTGCAACCACAGAGAGCACAAAATCAGCTGTTACCTCACCTGTTGCAAGTCAAAACTCTTCTGTAAGTTAGATGAATCTGCTGCTTGAGGAAGTACTTTATACTACTATAATATTACTTCTTATAAGGTTTATTTCTAATTAGCAGACACCATAAGAGTATAACATAGACAGGACACTATAGCACATCATGGTTCAACATTTATACCAATCCCTGTGGGAGAGGAGGAGCAGCAGGCAGTCCCAGAAATGCCCCTGAAGGGTTCTTGCACTTCTCCATGAAACATTTGCTGCTCACGACAGCCAGAGATAACACACTGAAAAGTAAGTGGGGCCAGGCCGATTCAATACAAGGAAAGCCTGAAGCATATCCTCTCTCACAAGGTTTAAAATAATTGCAAAATACAATGTACAAGCCACTTCAAACTGTGCATGGTCTTGCACAAAGGCAAGGAGGAGCTGCCAGCATTGCTCACCACACCTCTATAGAGGAGATGCCAATAGAGGTAAATTCAACTGTTCTGACTCTGGGTAGTGGGTGTTACCAGCAGTTTACCAAATTGGATTTCTTTACAGAGGAAATATGGTGGCACAGCACTATTTGGTTAAGACGCTTAGATTTTACCTTTTATTTTTTAATCTAACAGGTACCCATCTTTAAAAAAATTATTTCAACCTCTTTCTTCAGTGTAGGGACAGAAGACAGAAAAGAAACAAACTCAGAAGGAAAGGGAATCACAGCAACACCTCTCTGCACATGCTGTAAGAGAGGGACATTTTATGCAATACAAGAAACCAAATATTACCAGAAGCTGTGTCCACATTTCGTCATGTAGGCTTCCTCAATCATATCAAAACAGATGGGGCTGAAAACAAAGCAAAACAAAAAAATCAGGAAGATGTCTTTTTTATGCTAAAAAATGAAGAAAAGTATTATTAATTCAAAGCAGCCACCTAATTATGCTCAGGTAATAATTTTCTATATGTAAAATGAAAGGGCACAGTAGTGCAACAGCAACCAAGCAGTATAAAGATCAAAAGGGCAATCAACTGTTCTTTGAACTCTGAAGGATACTGCAGTTTGCTACAATTAGAAACCAGGTAAGTGCTCACTTAGAAGCTTTTAACACCTGCAG
The DNA here is from genome assembly GCA_013397865.1 of Struthidea cinerea. Lineage (NCBI taxonomy): Eukaryota > Metazoa > Chordata > Aves > Passeriformes > Corcoracidae > Struthidea > Struthidea cinerea. The sequence continues at coordinate 795,072 of VZTI01003648.1, read as the reverse complement.
ACAACCCAAACAAAGCCATAGAATCTTCAACAAGCAGAAGAACCTTCTAACTATCTGTACTAGGTTTCAAGCAAAATGTAAAAAACCCTGATTTTTTTACATGAATATACAATGTATTTATAAACAATGCCAAAACTAGTTTCTCCGTTTTTTTTTTCAGCCAATAGCTATCTATAATTTTAAAAAGTGGCACAAAGAGGAAGGGCAGATCAGAAATAGTAATGATGTCATGAGAACAAGAACTAATAAGTGGGTGGAGAAGGTACCAATGAGGGGGTGTGCCTGCAGAGCACTGCCAGGGTTGAGGCTGCAGGAGAGCACGATGAAACCAACAGGCAGCAGGTGATACAAAGCCAAAGATGGGAGAGGCAGAATAACTAGTTGGCGACCAAAGCACAGCCAGATCTCTGGGAGGGATCGCCAAGAAGCAAGCAGGGACCTGAAGTGCTTCAGGTCCTTGTGCAAGCAAGCAGTGCTCCACTGAAACCTGAGCACGACCAGAGACAGGAACCCAGTGAGATGGGCAGTGGAAGAAGTCTGGCTCGCCAAGTGCCTGTGACATGTTTGAAAGGAAAATGAAACACAAATGAAAGAAGAGGAGAGCTGCATTCATCATACTTCCAGTGCCTCCTGTGGCTGCTCTCCCTGATAACTGGTGAGATACGCTGTCATGTACATACTCATCTCCAGGGCTTGGCCAGCTGTCCAGCAAGATGCCATAGGCAGCAACATCACAATTCTGCACATAACACGAGGATCAGCTGTGTCACGAGTTTCACCTTGTTTTCAATGCCTTACAGAGATCCAAATGCTCTCCTCTCACTCCCACAAGTCCACACCCTCAGTTCCGAGCAGCTTTCACCAGCATTTGTTTTCTTCAGAAACAGCCTCCTCCCACCTTCTGCCAACAAGACAGTTCTCACCGAACGAGCTGTTAATAAACTGTTAACAACTTCTGCAAAGCAGGAATCTTTATTGCATCCAAAACCCAGATCAGACTGAAAAAAGCAATGCTTGTCTGAGCAGGGGAGGGGAGCACCTCCACAGAAGGCATTCCCCCATACCGGAATCTATTTTAGAGTATAGTAACGCTTGTTACCCCATTAGGAAGCAAACGTCACAAAAACAGGAGGGAGGAAACACCTCTTAAATGCTCATTAAGCCCATAGAGGTGAAGCTGTGGACCCTGCTGTTGCAAGCCCCCGCTCTGAATCACCCTACTGGAAAACGTGGCTGTCGTGAAAGGTTTGTCCAGCCTAACATACAAGCCAGGTTGTCTTAAATATTCCACCTGTACAAACACAACGTAAAGGCAAATGAATCAAACCAGAATGCTACTCTCTGAACCAACTGAGCCATCTCAGAAGAGGCCTCAAAAATAATTAACACACACCTGTCCCTCTTCCACCCTGACAGACCTTTCTCTCCACTTGTCTTGAGTAGCACCAGCTTCAGGAGTTCAAGTCACAATTTTTTCAGGTTATTTAGTTTCAAGGCACTGTTTAGTCAGAATACATTATGACCAAACACAGCCAACACGGGTGGATTATTAGCAGGAGAATAAGGCATCTCTGAATTCTATTAGCTGGCCTTTAAAAGAGGAAGTCAAAAACTTATGGTTAGATGAGTATCTAAGGGTAGTTTTTCTGCTGGGGCTGGTGATGAATGGTTTAACTTCTTCCCCTTCTTCCAGTGATGCTGTATAACTGAGGCATATGCTCTGTGTGTCATGCTAGAAACTGCTATTCCCCACAGGGCCAGATGTGATCCTTCCAGCACGCTCCTAACTCCCTGCAGCAATCGACGAGGCTGTAATGCTCCTCTGTCTGCAGGAGGACATCACAAATTGGAGCTAAAATAGGAAGATTATCTCCTAACATGCCAGTCACACAAGATCACTGTTCCCAAACTACTACTTCACACCAGTTTGACTGGAGAAGTGACAGCCAAAATAGTTGAGAAAAAGCAAACAGAGCCAACAAATGTAGTTATTCAGTACCAGGGACATCATTAATGGTACTGAAGTTTCCATTAAGAACTGCTTCCCCCGAAGTGCTCCCTGATTTACAAGTGGAAACAAGATTGATATGTTTTAATACTTACTGAAGCCAAGCTGGCTGCAACACATGAAAGTTGCTACGCACCAGTTGTTTGAAGTTAATCTAACACAGAGGGAAAGTTAAGAAAGAACTGAAGTGATGGGGACTTGAGGCATACTACAGTTTATAGTATACACTGAAACAGGGAAGCAGAAGCATGGTGAAATCAAGACTTCTATGCCTGAGGTAGCACACTCTCTACTTGTCTTAAGCAGCAGAATCACGTTAAAAGGATGCAGATGACTTCAGCAAGTCAAAAATGTCACTGACCTCTAGGAAATAAGGCATCAGTATCTGATAAACACTATTTTTCAATCCAGCACTGCAAAAGCTTACCATTCTTTCTCTGCAGGGCAGACCTCAAACATTTTAAACATCCATTTTTACCAAGTTCGTGGCTCTAAGTTTTGCCAGCTGTTTTCCAGGCACCTCTCAAGAGTGCTAACATCACCCTACTGCTACACAAACACCTGGCTGAAGTGGTCACTATGAAATTTAAACACACTTCAACAGCAAACAAGACTCATCATAGTGCCTGCCTCCTATTCAGCTCCTCTGTGGTCTAATCAGAGACCAGGATTTGCTGCAGGCTCTGTCCTTCCCATGGAGGGTGGCCAGGTTAAAAGTCACTGCTGCTACTATCTACTCACTGTGAAGCTCTAATGTAACAACGGGTAGTAAGACTCCTTGTACATGGCGTACAAACAGCTTGCTGTGTTTTTAGTTTGTGACTTCAGGGCAGATTTGCAATATTCCTTACTAAAACTGCTTTCCAGATCACAAACATGGGAACAACTACACTCAGCCCATGCCTGGATTAACAGGTAACCAGCTGAGGAAAGAACTGGTTTTAAAAACCTATGAACCTGCAAGTCCAGGTGGCATGCAGCCCTTCCCACAGCTGAGCTGTGGTGTGGGGTGTACGTCCCCAGATCAGCGTGCAGCACCCCCTCTGCCATACATTATTTGTGCCAGAGCTCAGAAACGAGGGCTGGTATGAAGCAGCCATTGAAGAGACAGGTAAGATCCACTCCATCCAGGGAGCAAAGCAGACAGTAACTGGTTTGAAAGAGGTTTAGTCAACCACTAATTGGGAGGGCTAATACAAGGCCTGGGAAAACTACGCAATTACATTGCTGGGCAGGAGAAAAATCCTCTGATTAGAGGATTCCCTTTCAGACACTCTCCAGGAAAGTGGAAAGACACTTGGCTACAGGAAGAGCACAAAAATACCTTTACATTCTGCATCTTGCACTAAGAGAAACAAAGTTTTCCCATTTATAATAAAGGTGTCCAGTAAGTCAGACCTATTTGCACTCCTGACTGGAGTTACACATTTCCAGGCAGAAGCTGACATACACCACAAACAGGACACGCTTGCAAACTCCTGAACGTGCACTTGCTAAACATTTCACAACCCACAGTAGCAACACATGCCAATGTTTACCTTAGAGCCTCTGCCTCACGTGAGACAGTGCTTTCAGAAGACAGGCAGGGAAGTCGCACATATTAACACTATTGAGGGCACTTCCACTTGCACCTTGACGTTCAAAACTCACCCAAACTTCTTTACTCTTTCCCACCTTCCATCTGGTACAGGCATGATCTACCACTGAGTTTACAGCTGTGGCTAACAGCAACTAACAGCTCATGTTCAGAAAAATTATCAGGTGTTCTCTGCATCTGGCAGCACCTTGAACGTGTCCTTGCGGAGGCAAAAACAGCATATGAGAAACTTCTGTTTCTCACACTGAGACATGTAAAGCTTGTTTAAATCAATTATTTAAACTTATACACACACCTGCCTTCTTGGACATTGCTCAAAACTCCAGAGCTGCCCGGTTCAGTTTATTTCTACATAGCTGTATTGCTAACTCAAATAAAAAAGACAGACACTGTAATTTGAAGCTAGAACAATAATAAATAAGAACAAGCCCTTTAGCCCACAGAAACATACAGCAGTGAAAAACCCAAGTTAACTATTATCATTGTCTACTCTTAAAGCTTCTGATCTGCACTTCAATATGCTCAATGTAGCTCTTGTAAATACCAAGAAAAGACATTTTGCCCTAATTACTACTGAGCTGATTTCTTTCCTCTCACTTGTTCAGTCAGTAGTGCTTCTCAGTGAGGAGAAAACAGCTAATTACAGGTTCTCCTTGAAGCATGCACAATACTTACCTGCAGAAAAAAAAACAAGAACCTTTTTGAACCATCTAAAAATACTTCAAGTCTACAAACTGGTTACGGGTGTAATTCCCTTTCCAAACCCCTCATTTCTACAAGAGACAACAAAATAGGAAATAAGAGCTGACTAGAAAGGGCAGGGAGCCATGCTGGCAGAACACTACTGCCAGAGTGCAAGAGTAGAGGGAACAGAGGAGAATGGGCACTTGTAATTGTGTTAACAGCCCATGACCAGAAAACCTGTGAGCAACAGAGCTCACACGAAGAGCTCTTAAATCCACCTAACACGGCCCAGAGCCAGAGCAGGGCATCAGCTGATTACAGCAGTCCTCTCATCCCCATTCTGCTACTGAGCAAACTACTAACTACAGTAATAAGCAGTAATTTTTGACTACTACTTATTCTTAACAAGAATGACTTACTGTTTTTTCTGCCACTCACTTCTTAGCAGCTTCAGGTTCTCACTTCAGTAGCAAGGGTATTTTCTATCAACTCTGCTAAACACTTTACAAGCTGTAAAGTTAAGCCTACAGGGTTTTGAGAGAATACCTGTCCTGTGGGAGATACCTCACATCCTATCCTCACCTGTAAGTCAGAGCTTAAGTTAGAGCTGTCAAAATCATCTTGGAAGCTCTGGCCCACTCATCATCATCTTCTTTTTACTGTTTTCTTTCCATACATGACTTTCCTACAACTTGATTTTTTTCCCGCTACCTCTTCCCTGTTTGCCTTTCTCAGATTCAAGACCTAACCTTACCTCCTGTTCTCACATTTTAGCACATCCAGCCAGCTACAGAAATCAAACCTACTCCTTATGTTGGGAGGTTTGAAACCCACCAGCAATGGATTCTCTTCAAAACTCCAGATTACCAACAGTTCTCAAACCATGTTGCAGTGGGCCTTAGTTTACCAATTATGTTGAAAGGTGATTTCCAGCTACGAGCTACGGCTCTGGCTGTTAGAAAAACAACATCTGAAAAATGTTTATCCCATCACAGAAGAAATTCCCTACTAATCTGGTTTTAGGTGCCTGCCTGACACAAAACTTTCTGCTGTTTCAGACTAGACAGCCTTTCCCAGCAACACAGGCAAACCAAGCCTGCTTTGCTGGAGTTATCAACCATCATGAAGCTCCTCAGAGTAGGAGAGGGTATGCCCCATCCTGAGGGGCACTAAATCCTTCACTGAATCCTCTTCCGAAGATTAGAGGGCTCCAGACCACTCGAGGTCACATTGTCCAGGAAAACAAGGCAGTTGCTGTGCTGTCAGCGTGCTGTGAGGAAACATCTCGTGCTGCAGGGCCTTTCCAGTAACTTGGGTGCACTCAAGGAGGAACCTGCCAAGAATAACCTGATTTTGCTTAAAAATAGAGAGGGTGGAGGCAATGCTGCTACACAGGGCCAAAACCAGACAAAATCAGAGAATCAGTTAGGTTGGAAAACACCTCTGAGATCATCAAGTCCAACCTATGACCCCACACCACCATGTCAACTAGACCAGAGCACTGAGTGCTACCTCCAGCTGTTCCCTGAATAGCTCCAGGGATGGTGACTCCACCTCCTCCCTGGGCAGCCCATTTCAATTCATAATCAACCCTTCTGTGAAGAAATTATTCCTAACATCCAACCTAAACCTCCCCCGGCACAGCTTAAGGCTGTGTCCACGTGTCCTGTTGCTGGCTGTCAGAGAGAAGAGTCTGATCCCC
>VZTI01003648.1:758622-787945 GCA_013397865.1 Struthidea cinerea | reverse complement strand
CTCGGGGCCGTGGGAGCGGCCGAGGAGTGCGGGCCAGGTGCTTTCCAACCCCGCCTGAAGCCGCTCCCCCTGACACCACGTCTAATGGTGCGCAAGCCTGAGGGACGTGTCTGTTGAGGAGCGGCTGAAGGAGCTGGGGGCGGCTCAGCGTGGAGAAGAGGAGGCTCAGGGAGACCTTCTCGCTCTCTACAACCACCTAGAGGTTGTGGCCAGGTGGGGGTGCGGATCTACTCCTAGGCAACCAGCGATAGGACAAGAGAACATAGTCTCAAGCTGCGCCAGGGGAGGTTCGGGTTGGACATAGGGAGGAATTTTTTCACGATAAAGGGCGATTATGTATTGGAATGGGCTGCCCAGGGAGGCGGTGAAGTCGCTGTCCCAGGCAGTTTTTAAGAAGAGACTGCAGGTGGTACTCGATGCCATGGGCTGCTTGACAAGGTGCTTTTGGGTCACCGGTTGGACTCAATGACCTCACGGGTCTTTTCCAGCTTAATTGAGTCTGTGATTCTGTGATCTCCCTCAGAGCGCTGAGGGGAAGGCAGCCAGGCCTCAGAGGGGAATGTGCCAGGCTGTCACTCACAGAGCCTCCCTGCGCACCCTGAGCCCCCAGCACCACAGAGGGATCCCCTGAAGGGCAGCGCTGATCTGTCTCTCACAGGATGTTCTTCACCTGCAGTTACACCTTAGATGTGTACCGCAAAAGGCAGCTCTGAGCATGCTGAGCTTTATCCTGAGTGTCAGGTGCCATCCAGCCCCACAGAAAGAGATGGATCCATGGACTGAGTCCAATTGTGTGAGGTTCAACAAGTACCACGTCCTGCACTTGGGTCACAACAAACCCAGGCAGTGTGACAGACTGGAGGAGGAGTGGTCAAGTGGAGGAGGACCTGAGGGTGCTGGTCAACAGCGGCCACACCTCAAGTGCTGTGTCCAGTTCTGGGCCTCTCACTGCAAGAAAGACTTTGAGGGGCTGGAGTGGCTCCAGAGAAGGGCAACGGAGCTGGGAAAGGGGCTGGAGGACAAGTCCTCTGAGGAGTGGCTGAGGGAGCTGGGGGAGCTCGTGCTGAAGAAAAGGAGTGATAAGGAGGGACCTTATCACTCTAAAACTCCCTGACAGGAGGTTGTAGCCAGGTGGGGATCAGGCTCTGCTCCCACACAACAAGTGACAGGACAAGAGGAAACAGCCTCAGCCTGGCCAAAGGAGGTTCAGGTTGGACATCAGTAAGAATTTGTTCATGAAAAAGGTTGTTAAGCATTGGAACAGGCCGCCCAGGGAGGTGGTGGAGTCTCCATCCCTGGAACTGTTCAAGAAATGACTGGACATGGCACTCAGTGCTCTGGGCTGGTTGACAAGGCTGTGATCAGTCACAGGTTGGACTCGATGATCTTGGAGGTATTTTCCAACCTAAATGATTCTACGGTTCTGTGAAAGGTGTCTGGTGATGAGTGAACAGCTTTTCTCAGGCTTCAGCCAGCTCCCTGCTGCCTGGGTGGGTGGGAATCCCAATGGTGAGGACCACAGCGGGTTCCTGTTTCCCAACAGCAGGCCTGAGTTTTACAGAAGTGAAGGCAGACCAGTTTCTGCACAAGTTAATTAGTAAAATGTTGATAAAGGGTGCCCCAAAGATGCTTTGGGTGTTATGAGAAATGTTGCCCCCACACCCAGCCTTTTGCAAGCCAAACCGAAAAGTTCATGAAACACAGCACTCGTCAGTCAACTCCTTAGCTTGGCCAGAAGTACTCTGGAGAGATACCTGCTGTTCCCTTTCATTTCTCTTTCAACAGCCTGTGGAAACATACTGCCTCCTTTGCATTGAGTAACTGTGTTGTCTTCAGTCAGCTGTACTTGTCTAGAGTTAAGGAGGCAGCTGGGGAAGCACTAGGGCATTCCCTGAGGAGGGTAATCCTAAACCCAGGTATGGGAAAACGCCCAAAGAGATCAGCGCTGCAGCACTCCTCCCGGTAGGGACAGCAGGGTGAGCCGTAAAACCAGTATGGGAGCTGGTAAAACTGGTCTGAGAGGACAAAAAAAGGTGCTTCAGGTAGGCAGTATTGGTCAGGAGATCATGCCGCAGGCTGGCAGGGATGCTGGATGACAGATGTCCCAAAGGGAGCATGGCAAAACACAGCTCTGGATTTACCCTGGAGATGCGGCTCAAAGGGGTAGAGCTGTGGAGTGCCCCTCCTGACCTCCCCTCTCCGAGGTGCTCGAATACCATAGGGTATTTGTCTCTATATGTTTACCCCTCATGTTGGGAAAAATCCCCAAGGCAGTCAGCGAGACCCAAAATGTCTCTGAGGAATTCCTTTCAAGCCAGGAAATTCAAAGGCAGCTTCCATGTGAGATCCAGCTCATCAGTCTCACCTTTACAAGCTGACGTCTGCCATTAGAGTCACTCCCATGATTTAACTCTTTGTTGCTGTTATTAAAAATATTTTTTAATATAGTTTTGGGGGTTCTTTTTTGTGTTTTGTTTGGGTTAGGATTTTTTTTTTTTTTTTAGCCACTGAGTTCCCCTGCTTTCTGTAAACAGCTTTCTGACTGGCAGGTCTCAGGACTAGCTCCATAAAGTCATTGAAATGTAGTGATTCCCCTTGTTTTCAGTGGAAGCAAAGGAGAATTGCTGTTGTTTAGACCTTTCTTTCAGCCTGGCTGTTGGTGTCTGTGTGGCATCTTATTTTCTATTGCTAAGAGAAAGGAAAGGCTCATTTCCTTGTCTTCCAGAGGGATCAAAAGCTTTATGGATGAGCATCTACAATGGACTTTCAGAAGTCGTAAGGAGTAGTACTGTCAATAGCACAACCCCATGCTTTGCACTGAAATACTGGCTGATCCTTGAAAAGCCTTGCTGATGCCATGACTGACTGTGCTCCAGGGAGGAAAAAATGACACAGGCAGAAGCTGTTAAAGATCAAATATATGCCCACTTATGCCTGTATATAACTGGCCTTCACAACATCCCCTACACCCACGTCCCTGGCAATGTGTGTCACCCAGCACATCAACACCTGAGGGAGATCTCCCTGACTCCTGAGCTTTAGGATACCATTACCAGCTCTTGGAGACCCTCTAAGTGAATCCTTTCTTTTCACTGCCCAGATACATGCGGAGCAGCCTCCGGCTCCTGGAGACCCTTCTTTCCTGGGGTTACCGTGCACTACCAGTTCCACAATCCATGTATGCAGCCTAAGGGAAGGTTAGATGCTACTTACTGGTGATACCTGTGCGTTGTATCAGGAAGAAGTTCACGGGTAAATTCTTCCAGCTTTAAAGTTCACTGCAGCTGGAACAGTGATTTGTCAGTTATCTTCTGTAGATGCTGAAAATATTCAGCAGAGAAATTTTTCAGCTTTGTGCAGCATTCTGTGAGAGCTCTGTGGTTCTCATGAAAGCCATGATAAACACTGTTACTGGTTTTTGTAAACTGGTTTTTTATCTGTGCGCCTGGGATCTGTTTTTCAGAGTTGTTATTGTACACAGTGAAATAATGTTTTGAAGTCGGTGTTGTGAGCTTTGGCCAATGGGACAAGGGGAGGCTGGTCCAAGATCCAATGACCTCCTGTCATCTTTGGGAACCAAGTTATAGAAACCCAATTATAATTAATTAAATAACTACTTTCTTCCTGAACTTGGATTGTGTTGTTACTTGCCGTTCTCAGTACATCACAGCGACAATCTTCTTGTTCTCGTTAGCACAAAATGAGCTCTAAGAATTAATTTGATTTAGTCCAGGTATCAACAACAGTGTGATTACTCTCAATGGCCAGGGTGCAAGAGTGAAACGTGATAGATCAGCTGTGAGAGGTTTCTCTGTCTCCTCCACTCAGCAGTGTGCCTCTGCACTGCCTGCAGGCAGGAATCCTTCATTGAAGCATTAGCTCACGATGGACTCAGGACAGAGAGGAAGGTCTTGGTGTGGGGACACCTGCACCCTCATGTAGCACACTCTTTATAGGGTCCTGCTTCCAGAGGATTGGCTGTGTTTCCTCACTTACTCTTAATGGAGAAATGTCTGTCTGCCTTCAAAGGTGTGTGGGTCAAGCAAGGAAAGCTTGCTTGATCCATTCCCGAGTGGCCTGAAACTTAGGCTGCAAACAGATCAGTTTCTTTGGGATGTCTCCAGCTATAGTCCTCAGTGGTTATTTTACACAAAGAAACTGGTATTTCTGACAGATGTGCATTTTGTAAGGCTGGCTGTAGGAACCTGCTCTTACTTTTCTGTATTTTCTAGCTTCTGAAGCCAGTCACTGACAATGTCCCAGCAAAGTATCGGTTCTGATCCTGTGCAAAGAGGGAAGACACACTACCCATGGCATTAAAGGAAGGAGGAGAAGAAAAGTAGCCTATAGATGAATGAACTTCAATAGCAGTGTGAGATTCTGCTCTTTTGGGTACGTAATTCCTACTTACTACAACCCCTGAGTTTGTGACATTTACAGCTGCAGCTCCATTTACCTATGAAACAAGCAGCTGCAGCCATGACGTCCAGTGGCAGCACAGCCATGGAAGTCACTAAGGATACTCTGCATGGATCATCTTGCAGGGAGACTGAGCCTTCTTCCACACCGAGTGATACATGGGCCACATGTCTGGGGGAAGTGACAGTCACCTCCCAGGCTCCAGGCTCCGTTCCGGACTGCTGATGACTCATTAGGAAAATTGCTTCTGCTTCCGTTTCTGAGCCTGCTGCTGCCACCTAATTTCCACTGGGTCCGTTAGTCCATTCAGGAGCTCAGCAAACCCTGCTAGGAACTGCCACCCTGGCTTGGGAATTGCTGCTCCAGAGGTTATTAGAGAACTTTATTAATAATCATTGCATTAACCTCTCAGCTAGTCAGTGATAGAAATGCCATTTCTCCCATTTTATAGCTGAGAAAAATGAAGCATAGACAGATTCATCACCTGGTTACAGAGTCAATAGGAATTCTTAATGCTCCATAAATCTGAAAATTAGGCTGTCAGCATCTTCTGGAGTGAACCTGCAGCAAAGCTATTCAGGAGACCTAGTTCCTACCCATCAGGTACCTCCTTCCCCAGTTTACTGGGAGAAGCCAGGACACACCTCTGAATTTCAATTCCTGCAGTCAGGCACAGAGACGTGGGGATCTGGAGGGGATGGAGGAACACAGCTCAGTGCTCCCTGCCCACAGCAGACATCTCCTCCACAGTGAAGAGCCCTGAGGAGGGGCCATGATGCACTTAATGACCATGCTTTGATGCAGGGGTAGGAACTAATTGCTCATATAAAAATTCAGGTACATGTCTGGCCATCACCCGAAACTTGACTGTGAAAGATTATTTTGTTGTTAAAATATACAATTTAGGTTTACTCAGGCTGCTTGGGATATGAGAACAGCAGGAACTGTGGGGGACTGAGTTGGTTGGTTGTTTTTTTAATTTCTTTTCTAGTTTAATAGTGCAAAAGCAAGTAGTGGTAGGAGGAAGGATGCTTAGAGACATCTATTTAAGATTATACAGAATTCTTTAAAAAAATATTTTTTTCAATGCTTTATAACAACACCTTTGCTACTTGCAAGATGGAATTTGATGCCTCAGCCTTAGGCTAGCTCTAAGCTGACATAGGGATTTTAAGCAAAAATGGTTTAACCCCTTTCAGAAACAAAGAATCAGCAAAAATAAAATACTTAAATTTATTTCTGTGTTTAAAAAGTTCAGACATTAAAAAAAAAAGGAAGAGGCATGTGAAGAGATATATGATAGAAGTGTCTTCTTTGCACTGCAAACAACTACATCATTCTGATCTTCTGAAGAGAAATTTGACTTGATTGAACTGAAATGAGGTTAAAATAATGTGGTGATTCTTCTGTAATACTGAAATACTGTCTTCAAAGTTTCCAGGCTCTACAGAGACTTGAAGAGAAATGTCCATGAAACTGCTGTTTTAATGTGTGTGCGCTGAAGCAAAGCTACAGAGGAGCCTGAGCTACAGCAGCAGAAATACCTGATTCACTGCTCAAAATTATGAAATTCCCTTTACACAGGAAAAATGATGATACCATCCCATCATTAGACACCACACTGTAACGGATGTGTCTGCAGTGGAGTGAGGGTTCCCTCACGGCACGTCCTTTTGCTCCGAGAGTGTTTGACCTTGTATTAAGAGTGGGTTTTCTAGGCAAATATTAACTAAACCGTCTGCTGGGTATAAGCATGGCCAGAGATGGTTTCTCACACACACAGGCTTGACCCAGACTCAGTTTGTGCAACCCCAGGTCTGTCTTGGGATGCTGAAGCTCTGCCAAACTCTCTGGTTCTCATGCAGTGCAGCGGCAAGGCTCAGCTGTTCCTTACCTGCTCCCATTGACACCCCCCAAATCTGGCCAAACTCAGCCCCTGTTGTCACTCCCAATCAGCTAATACACCACGACCAATTTAACTTCTTGTCTAACTGTAATAATCGTTTTAATGAAGATGGTTTTGGTATCTATCTATGTCTAGGCTGATTTCTCTCCCACAAAATATGGTAACGCTGATGTAGTTATGTGCTCTTACAGTATGAAACAAGTCTATTTAGTGGACTGCATTTGGATCTTTGAACATGAGCACGTGCTGCTATTTCTGAAAACTCCCTCCTTTATTATTATGGAAGGCAAAAGTCATAGAACCACAGAATGGTTTGTGTTGGAAGGGACTTTAATGATCATCCAGTCCCTTTTTCTATGGGCAGGGACACCTTCCACTAGACCAGGATGCTCCAGGCTCCCTCCAATCTGGCCTTGAGCACTCCCAGGCTTGGGGCAACCACAGCTGCTCTCTTTCAGCAGAGGAATAGAGGAGAGGCAGCATCATGCCGGGTGTCAGGACCTTGGGGGCACCAAAAAGTGTTGATTGCCTTGAGCAGCCTCATCTGGGACCTCCACCCACACATCCTCTGGCAGTTGGCCCAGGCACTGCAGGTCATCCCAGGAGTTTTCCCCTTGCTTGGGATGTAGGGTGATGATGCCTAACCCTCTCTATGGGTGGGACCTGGTACCTCTGCTGTAGGTAGCTGGTTTCCAGTCCTGCCTCATCTGCTGCTGCCTCTCGAGGGGCCTAGGACCTGACTCCTCTGCTGTGTCTGAGAACGGGTGGACTCTGTTACCAGAATCCAGCCCTCCCTGCTGTACTCAGGCTGGACCCTTCTTGATGAGTGCCCAGCTGTGCTGGGGTTACCCTGGGCTCCTGGCTTGTGCCCTGCGTGGGGCAGCCCTTGGCTGCTTCCCCTGCCTGCTGTCCCTTTGCTAGGTTAGGTGGATGGCAGGTGACAGGGGCTAGTGCTGCAAGAACCCCCCCAAGAGAGTCAGCTGTGGGTTTGAGGTAAGCTGTAGATGGCTGGTAGAAAGTCATAGAATCTTAGAATGTTTGGGCTGAAGGGGACCTTAAAGATTATCTAGTTCTAGCCCCCCGCCATAGGCAGGGACAACTTTCAATAGACCAGGTTCCTCCAAGCCTCGTCCAGCCCGGCCTTGAACGTTTCCAGGGGTGGGGCCACCACAGCTTCTCTGGGCATCCTGTTCTAGTGCATCACCATCCTCATAGGGAAGAACTTCTTCCTAATATCCTATTTAAACCTGCCCTCTGTCAGTGTGAAGCCATTCCCCCTTGCCCTGCCACTCCAGGCTCTTTTCCAGAGTCCCTCTCCAGCTCTCCTGGAGCCCCTTTAGGCACTGGAAAGGGCTCTAGGGTCTGTCTGAAATCGTCTCTTCCTCAGGCTGAACACCCCCAGTTCCCTCAGCCTGTCTTCACAGGAGTTTACTTTCCTTTGTTTCTCTGTTTCTTTTTTAAACTAGTCTATAAAAAAAATTTCTGTGGTTTTGTTACCTGCTTCAAGCTGCTGCAGCATCCCTGCAGTGCCTCAGTTGGCCTCTGCCACCCCTCTCCCCACCAGCCCTGTGTAAGGCAGGGCACAATTTGGGCTGTCATGGCCAAGGAGAAGCTGCCCCCAACTGGGACAATCTTCAGCCCCGGAGCTGAAGGTGCCTTCATGGCAGCAGCACTCCAACATGCTGGTTTAGCACCGGGGCGATTAGCTGGAGTGGGGAAGACGTGGTTTTGAGCGCTGCAGCTTCTCAGTACCAGCGCTTGCCATCAGAGGGCAAACTCAGCCCAGGTGAAGATGCTCCGTACGCGTTTATTGCAGCTTGCTGCTTCCCAGACTCATCTCTGCGAGGTAATGGCAAAAGCAAGAGGCCATTTACCGTCCTTCTCGCAGGGGACAGATGCAGCTTCCCATCTCTGCCTGCTGCCGGGAAGGGCTCTGCTCCCCGGTTCCCTCGAGAGCAAATCTTGCTTTGCAGGATCATCCCAGCCAGCAGCAAGAGGCAAAGATGGTGCTGTGAGCTTCGAGTCAGAGCAGTGTAACACAGAAGGGATTCCCAGAAAGCAGCAGGCTTGGGCTTTAACATCCCAAATACAGCATAACCTTCCTACTCCGGCAGAATTTGTATTTATGGCTGAATGTAGACTCTGAGCAGCACTCAAAAAGCTGTACTGGTTGGTGCTTGCTTTCTATCCAGCATCTTGCTGCTCTCCAGAGCCACCGGTGAGCATGGCTGTACAGTCCCAGCGAAACCAGTGGCACTAAAGTAACCTCTGTGGGAGTGGTGCCCCTCAAGCGTTACAGAGGCATCCTCGAGGAGCGAAGTGTTCAATACCGCTGCAGCTCTGACCTCTCCCAGGAGCCCCATCTGCTGGCATGTGGGCCCGGCTGCCAGCCCAAAACCCTCCATGCTTCCCAAGGCACTGGGGGAGGATTTAAATCTTGCCAGCTCTCCCCTTTGCCTCTTCCAATGAATCTCAGTCTTAATCCATCCCCCCCCCCCAATAGCCAGAGACTTCCTTTAAAAAGCTGGAGGGCTTTTCAGAGGGGAATAATGAACCAGACGCTTTCCCGGTGTCTCTCTTTGTTTTTACAGCCCTGGGTCTCCCCTGAGGACAGAGAGTCCTTTGTACTGCACGGGGTCCCCTTACAAAAAGGGGCTTGTGAACAGAGCATCCTCCCATTGGGTACCACACCACATGGATTTTTTTGTTTCCACCTGTCCTCCTAGGCACAGCCAGTGTCAAATCCCTTTCTGTGTGTGAGGAACTGAGCCAAAAGCTTTAACCTTGGAGATGCATGGTGGACGTATGTCAAATTGCTCAGTGCCATCCTGCTGCCCACCCTCAGTCTAGTTGGAAGGTAAACAGAGGGTTAACCTGGTTGTCATCATCTCCCCTGCCCAGTTGATATTTGGAGTGAAGCCACATTCCAGTTTAAAGACAGCTGATAATTGAATAAACTCTGCATCTTGAGTGAATTTAAAACCAAGACAGGAGCTCTCCCCATCAGAAGTCAATACATTTCCTCTTGCAGGGATTTTTGTCCGGAGCTAATGCCACAGCTGCCCTTTCCAGGGGATGAGTGCATGCTTGGGAGCAGTCACTTTTTGCCTGCCTTAAGGCTTTAAATTTAGGCCTCTATGTGCATAAAGGAGATTCCTATTTCTATTTCCTGCTAAAGGTGAAATCTAGGGCTACAGCCTCAAATGCCCTTAAAACCATTAAGCCTTAAGTAACTTACTGATGGTTTGGTGTTGTCCAGGATCCTTGCCCAGGTAACAAGGAAAGAAAGGCAGAGGGTTGCAAATGCAGCTCAGGTGCCTTATTATGTTTAGATCATGGTATGAATGGAGGAAACCAAGGTGATGTAGCTAATGGACATCATGCTAATTAAATATTGCCTACTCTGCATGTATGCTTGCAATAAATCACTCCTAGTTTCAGGTGGGAAATTTTCTCATTGTCAATACACAGATACGCTGTGGACCTAGAGAAAGCTGTTTCCTGCAAAGTTGAGGCCGGTGATTTATTGAGCTCTGTAAAATACGTTTGCTTTGGTCCTTCTTTGTATTCACTGTTCAATGATATTCAAACAAATGCCTTTGAGCCTGGGAACCAGCAGCTTTTTGGCACGTGTTCCTTTTGCAAATGGGGGCATTCACACCAGAAATGCGGTTCTACGATTTCATAGCCACGTGGTGGGTAGGCAGGGATGTGCCATGCAATCTGTGCCCCATCAGAAATACCTGGCACTGCTTCTGTTTCAGACTTCACTAACCAAAATAATTGCATGGAGCTGTTTACTGTCAATCTGCTGCCTGCATGTTATTAATAGGAGAGATGGAGTGAATAATTAGGACTAATGATTAGAGAAAGTTGTCATCTGTTCATAAATAGTCTGAAGAGAGGCAGTGTTCAACAATTAAACTTACTGGCAAAAATGACTTACTCCTTTTTGGAAATGTGTTTTCTATTATGCCAATACATAAGCACCCGCACATTGGGCCGATGTTCAGACTTCAGCTTCCCCCAGCCCCATTTTTGGCACTCAAGCTGGTGTGAGGTGATTGCCAGAGGTGCTGGGGATGCCCTGCCCCACTGAACTTCCCTACCAGGCTTTGGAGTCGTGTGCCTTTAGGAAAGCAGGGACACCTTTCTAAAGTCCAAATCGTGGTCTGAGGATCACAGAATGGTTTAGGTTGGAAGGGACCTTAAAGATCCTCTCGTTCCAAACCCTTGCCATAGGCAGGGTCGCCTTAGATTGGATTGCTCCAAGCCCCATCCAACCTGGCCTTGAACACTTCCAGGGATGCAGCAGTGTTCATTCGTGGCTTCTCTGGCCAACCTGTGTCAGGGCCTCATCACCCTCACAGTTAAGAACTTCTTCCTAATATCTAATCAAACCTGCCCTCTGTCAGTTGGAAGCCATTCCCCCTTGTCCTATCATGCCATGGTCTGGTAAAAAGTCTCCATTTTCTCATTAGCCTCCTTTGGCTATTGAAAAGCTGCAATTAGGTCTCCCTGGAGTTTCTTTGTCAGGCTGAGCAACCCCAGTTCTCTCAGCCTTTCCTCGAAGGGGTGGAGCTGCAGCCCTTGGGTTCTTTTGGTGACCCTCTAGCAGGCTCGTGTCTGTCTCGTGCTGGGGACCCCAGGGCTGATGCAGTGCTTCAGACAGGGTCTTGTCGCTGTAAAGTACCGAGAATGGCAAGAAATGACACGACCAAGTTCAGGAAGAAAGTAGTTCGTTCTTCTTCTTTATTAATTAATTAATTTAATTAATTAATTAATTTTATAACGGGGTTCGCAAAGAGTGTGTTGAATGGCATAAGACAATTGGGTGCTCGGCCATCCACCCCTTGAGGGGATTGGTCAAGCTCTAAGACACTTATTCCAAAATATCAGAAGGCTGGAACCATAACAATCCTGCATAACAAACCCAGGTGCAAGATAAAGAGTTAGTTTACAAAAACCCATAGCAGTGTTTTTCACAGCTTCTGTGAGAGCCACAGAGTTCTCACAGAACGCTGCAGAAAGCTGAAAGATTTCTCTACCAAAAGCTCTTCAGCATCTACAGGGTCTCACTGAGCAGAAGGGAGCATCACCTGCCAGGCCCTGCTGGCCTTGCTGCCAGTGATGCACTCAGGACACAAGTGGCTTTGTGGGCTGTGAGTGCACATCACCCACTGCTACCCACAAGTCCTTCCCTGCGAGGCTGCTCTCAGTCTGACTTTGGGCTCTTCTGTTGGATGCTGACAATCAGCTTGTGGGGATGGATGAATCTTGGTTTTCAGTGGCCTCACGAGTACCGGAAACTTACTGTGTGAGTGTGGACAAACTAGCCAGCGTGGGGAGACCAGGGAGCTGGGGCAGTTTACCAAGAGCAGAGAAGACTGAGGAGAGGGTGTAGAAACAGGCTCCAAATATATCCAAAACCGCCCCAGAAAGAAAAAAGTGTCTCTTGAGAAAAAGGCAAGAAGAGATTGGTGTAAACTGCAGCAAGAGTTGTGAAGAATGGAGGAAGCAGCTTTCTGCCACTAAAATTAGTGAAGCACAAGGAGATACTGTGGGAAGTCCCTGTTCCTGGCAGAAGGATCCTCTATGGGAAAGGCCAAATAAGGTTTGCCCTGTGGACTGGGGTGCCCTGCCTGTTCCTCTCCCTCTGCTGGCTGTGAAGATGCAGCCTTCCTCATGCAGCAGCCGTGGGGGATAATGTGTGGAAGTGGACCCTGGAGAATGGGATGTTCAGACGGTGGGAAAGATCTGCAAAGGTGCAGGTGGGCACCAAGAGCTGGGGTTCATTTTATCTAGCTTCAGCCATCCCAAAGCTAGTTATTGTAGCAAAAGCTATTGCCCAATGTCCCTCAATGACCAAAGGACTGAATGAGCAGCTGTGTGAGAGTTATCCATCCCATCTGTACCAGTTGTGCCAAATACCTGGGATAAGTCAACTCCTGGCTGAACTATAGCTTGCCTTTTCACTCACCAGAGAGGGAGCCTGGATGTGTTTACACAACAAAGCAAACCAACCAATCTTACAGACATGTGATGTGAGGTGTGTTCACCTTGAGCATCACAGGGACTTTCCATCAAACCGCTCAGGTGAGGACAGGTACCCAGGGCTCTGCTGAACCTGTAAAAGCCCTCTCTGGACTGCACCAAGGCTGACTGATGTCAGTACACCAACCCTGTGCACCATTCCTTCTCCTCGGCCTCCCTCTGCTCACCAACCCTTTTTTGTTGAGTCTGGCTCTCACCAAGTCTGGGGCCTGATGAAAAAGATCATCCCACAAAAGTTCAAATGTTTAAATCCATTTGCTTCCAGACAGGAACCATACATGGGGTGTTCACTATCCCAAGAGCTGTAGAGCCAACTAATTTTGTGGTGGGAAAGCCTGCCAGCATGTTGAAGGCTGAGGGAATTCTGTGGAACACGTTCAGAAAGCAAATGATTGATTCATCATCAGTGGTGGAGAACTGATTCCAGGAATTATGCGTGTGCCAAGCTGAAGCCTGTCGAAGCCAGGGAAAAGGCATCCTTGGATTCAGGTCATCAGTCAGGGCTGAGAAATGCGTGGAGGCCCTGGTACAGGAAAGCTCAACTTCCAGTGCGTGCTCAAGCCTAACTAACCTCCGTTAACGTCAACGGTGATAGAATTAAACATGAGGTCAAGATTTCGGATAAGAATGGTTTATGGCCTGGAGGCTCACATGGATGAGAAGGTCAGGCCAACAAGCCAGGGCATTTGATATTGATCAATCTAATCAAGGAACTCCTGCGTAAGCTGCCACGTGAATCAGGGAATAATTCGGGATAACAGACACATCTGAGTAATTCGTGACCTACTGGCAGATGATTCATGCAGACAGGCAACATCCATCAGCTGCATTATTCCTCACAGAGGTCTTCTTGGAAGGCTTATGGGTCTGTGGGTGGCCCCACCTCCTCAGGGGGTTCATCAAGGGAGAAGCTGGGAGCAGGTGTGATTATGGGGATACCCCCCAGCACCCACTGCTGCACAGGGCAGAGCTTGTCCTTCAGTCACCAGCAGCCCAAGAGCTTTGGGCAGAGAGGGATCTTCAGGTTTTTCAAGCTGTCTTTGTGAAGAAAGGGATCGAGATGAGGGGGGTGTAACTGTAGACCCCATATCCCGTCCCTGCTCTGCCACACATCTCCCACGTAACCTTGTTTGGATGTGCTTTATAACCTACTTCTCTACCTGAAGCATCAGTTCTTGTCTCTGCTGTCTGTTCCCAGTGTAGTCTGCAAGATCCATAAACTATATCCAGATGTTCACCAAGAGCCATCATGGAACAATACCCCATATACCAGAGAAAGCCTAGTTTGGACCTCTGAAACTGGGAGTTAAAAGTGTAAGACTCAAAACCTGGAGAAAACCAAGCATTGTCATCTCTGTTCACCACAAACCAGCTAATGGTAAATGCCTACTCCAGGGACACGTTGCCACGGGATAAAACGCCTGCCTCACATCTCCAGCCCGGATGCCCAGCAGTGCTATGGCATCACAGCTGGGTCTGTGTTAGGGTTGCGGTTTGCCACGCTGTATCCGAGATTCTACATTAGACAGGGAAGAGTTTGAGCCGGACATCATCAAATTCCTGCTTGACAGTGAATCAGCGGTGCCTTTTGGGAGCATCCTTTGGGTGCGCTGTACCTTTGCTCCTCTTCGTGGGCCAGGTGATGCCAGGCAGTGCCGAGTGTTCCAGAAGCAGAAAGTTCCTGCTCCCCTTAGGAGATGTAGTCCGGCTGTTCCACCTGGCTTGAAGTCACAAAGGGGAGAGGGTGGCCCCAAGGCATTGGCAGATGGGGCAGGAAGTGAGTGTTACAGGGTGACCGGGCTGGGATGCAGCTGGAGAACCAGCAAAGAGTCGAGGGACAAAGCTTCCTGAGATCCCAACAGGAGACCTGCACTGGCTCCGAGTGTCCAGGGAAATGCGCTGGACAAAACAATAATCTGTGGGACTGGTTCTTTGCCAGAAAGCCTTAAAATAATTGCAAGTATAGCTGCAACCAGAATCCATAAAAGACCAGCAAGGAGAAAGAACTGTGTTTGCATGATCAGCATCAGGCCTGGAGATGCTAGGACAAGGAAGAGGGGAAGAAATCTCTCTTCTGCCATGGAAAGCCCAGTAGGGGAGACAGCATGTCAGGTCCTGATGGAGTTTGGCCAGGGCCTCACTAGTGCCAGGCTCTTGCAGCAGGTGAGAAAGGGCTTGCAGGCATCCTGCTCACGCTCTCCTTCTGTGGGATGCACCAGCACAGCCCCCAAACCAGGGCAATGGTACCAGCAGGATGAGCACCTTTCTTTTCCCCAAAGGGCTCCTGCTTTGCCTTGGAGATGGGGAGCAGCTCAGAGCAGTATGGAACTCTCCATCCTCACCCCAGCACATGAGCATGGACCTGACTTTTGTTCATTTCTCACCATTTTTGTGCATTGTTTGTACCATCTTTGGTGCTCTGGAGCCTTCTGCATAGAGGCTGTACCCTGTCCCTGCTCTCTGGCCTCTGTCTGCGCGCTCCAGCGTGGCAGGTAACCATCGAGCGGCTCCCACTTAGCTTTAAGAGCGGCTATAAAAAGAGCTTGACAAGATCAAATGCTAATAGAAAGGTTTTCTGAAGGTCGAAACTGATCTGCTTGAGGGCATTCGTGACTGGGAGATGCCAGAAGAAACCAAATAACCAGTTCATTGTGGAGTAAATAATTGGATTTTAAATACTCTCCGGGAAAGAATTCTGGGCGGGGGGATACTCTGCTAAGTGCTTGGAAAGCTGCTGCTCTTCTAAATCTTCACTTTGCTGCAACATGTATAGAGCATTGTCATTCAAAGCTACGGATGACAAACAGGGGACTTTCTTCCCTGAATTTTTCTCAAGTGTGTGAAGCTTCAGCATCCACAGCATCCAACCCCCGTGGTGTCCATGGATGGTGTGGAAAGCAGCGTCCCACTGCTTGTACCCTTTGTTGCCCCCTATTTTTGCATTTGGAGGGGCAGCAAGCAATGCCCTGGACCCTCACTGGCTGGAGGTGCTTTGGTCACAACCCTGAGTGTTGTCCCTTCCCACACTGGAAGAAAGGTCCTACCGGCAGAGCTACAGCTCCCTCCCACCCGGTTGCAGCATGAAACAGGGCCCGTCTCCTGGCATGGAGTAGCTGTATGTCAGTATTGACTTCTGGAGGTTAGCTCAGTGCAATTCCACCCAAAACATGACCTCGGCCTCCTTCTGAAATGGGGAGGAGGATGTCAGTATCGCTCTTCCAGGTCGGGGATCGAGAGCTGTAGCATCAGCAACAACCGGGAAGCACCCAAGTGGCTCATTCAAGCCCTGCCAGCATCCACGTCCTCACCCTGACTGGTGCTGGCCGTCCATATAAACAGCAGCCACATCATTGCGGCCTCAGGGCTTCATCCCTGTCAGCACCTGGGCCCAAATATCCCAATTTTCAGTCCATGCTCTTCAGTGATTTCTTTTTGCAGAATAGGCGCCGAACCAAAAATGGTCTCAGCCATGCTGACACCGACTGCGGCTGAGCAGGGCAGCCTGTTCTGCAGTGAGTTTGTCTGTGGGAACACAGGACCACACAGCCACGGTTACACAGCTCCTGGACCAGAGCTGACTCCTAACCAGCCATGTCTGAGCACACATGTGGGCCTTGCCCCACAAAAGCCATGCAGATGTGCCTTTGGGAAGAGCTGGCTCAGATCCTGCAGCCAAGCATCCTCAGGCTGCCTGGGGACCAGAAATCCCCAGCTGTCCTGTGTGTGACCCCCATCTTTGTGCTCCTGCTCCTCCTCCCCTCCCCATTTCTCCTCTCCGCCCTTCTTTCTCCACTAATGCATCCAGCATATAGAACTGAGGTTTCCAAAAGGTCTCTGAACCCAAATAGACACCGAGGAGATGGAACGAGAAGGAAAGAGAAAGAGGCTTTTTGAATATTGAATTAAGGCTGTCTGCAGTATTATTGGATTCCCATAAGGAGGCAGCCGGGGAGCCCACTGCTTTAGTGTCCTATGAATATTTCATTGCTTGACTTAAGCTCGGTGAAAGGTGTTTCTTTGCACAAAACCACCTTTTTGGCTTGTGGGCTTCTCTCCAAGCGTGTGGTTATTGTCCCTGCTCTTACAGCGGCTACGCAATCAACCTGGCTTGTGGACAGAGTCATCTGACGCTACAGCAAGCTAAATTTGTCGAACCTGGGTGATCTTTTGGCACAATCTACCCAGGAATTTCCAGAAGACAGCCAGTCATGGCTCAAAACATCTTGGCGGCTCACTGGGTCAGACTGCACGAGTGCTGCAGCAGTGATGCTCAGTACCTGTGTCTCCATCCAACCATGGTGATGTCGAAGAAGGTGTGTGTGTGTGGTCAGGGAGATCATTTCGCCCCCCTTCAACCTACCAAGGTGGCTGCAGGAGTGGGGAAACAAGTTGTGCTGCCTGGTACCCAGCTGTAGGCAGTGGCCTGAAGGGTCTGGGTCTGCCTTGGTTCCCCAAATTTTAGGTGCTTACCTAGAGCTTCTCTGGGTATTCCAAACCACGAATTTCTGAGGCCGGAAATCTTTCAAAACTCAGCACTTTCACAAAAATTTGTGGGTGTCCTGCTTTCAGGCAGGCTGCAAACCACATTCACCAATGCAGTGGAGAATCCCAACGTGAGCATTACTTGCCCACTCTGCACAGATGGAATTGGTCTCAAATACTGCAAAACCACCTGATTTTCCCTCTCCAGGACTGTTTCTTGGAAGTGCTGCTGCCCTACCCCTACCACCCCATGCTTTTCCTCCATGACCCAGGAACTTCCTCTTATATTACCCAACTGTTCAAGGTCCTGCTCAGAGATGGCAGTGGCAGGAACCTTTTCCTTGTTTATTAGATGAGCTCAGAGGTCTCCTAACCGCAGCCCTTAACACCTCTCCTTGCTCTGCCAGGTGCTGTCTCACAGATCTAGCGTGATTCAAGTCTGGAGGAGGTTGGCTAATTCCATCACTTTCTTCTCTATTTTTTTTTGTCTTCTCTCCCTCCTCTACCCCCCAGTCTAGAAATCCTCTTCAAAGGCAAAGAGGACAAATTAATGAGAATTAATTGTTTTATTGTAGACAGGGCAGATAACACTACTTGTTACTGAGATTGCCCAATACTTCCCATCGAGGGGCTGTGTTTCCCATTACTCAGAACAATGCCAAAACACAGACATTTAGGCAGAAATTGTCTCCCAGGGGTTTGCCTCAACCTGAATTTCTGTGGAAATTTTCAGCCAAACTGGGTCAGTTTTTTCCAAGAGAGAAGACATGGGAAAGACATTTGGTTTGCCTGTGGCCAAACACTCTTCCTGAATCTCCTTGGGAAAACTCTTTCACCCCGTGCTTCACCCGAAGAGGTGAGATTTGGTGAGAGAGAACCCTCTTGGCGGGGACCTGCAAACCCCTCCTGGTTTCCTTAGAGGGACACTGTGCCTTTTGTAGCTTATTTAAGCTTCTAGAGTTGTTTTTCTCAGTTACAGTTTCAGCAGTGGTCACACAGCCCACGGACCAAGACGTGCCCACCACGTGGTGTGCAGCTCCAGTGCCATCCTCCCCGAGCCATGTCTTCTGCAGGGTGGAGACCCTCCGTGTCTCCTGCACGACTGAGTCTCAGCACTCCCCAGTCCATGGCTATGGGATTAAACAGTCCCCATAGAACCCAGGATGGCAATAGACAGTGGGACAGAGAGCACGAATCCCACTTCTCCGTGCCAGGCACCTGCCTGCTGCAGACTAGGAGCTTCAGCTTATCACAACTGTTTGTCCCCAATGAAAGATGAGAAGAGAGGTGGCAACACGTTTTCCGAACTAATTTCCAATGACCATAGATCATAGAATCCCAGACTGGTTTGGTTTTGAAGGGACCTTTGAAGACCTTCTTGTTACAGCACCCCTGCCATGGGCAGGGACACTTTCCTCTAGACCCGGTTGCTCCAAGCCCCATCCAACCTGGCCTTGAACACTTCCAGGGTTGTAACATCCTCATGGGTTCTACACTTTCTACAAGGTGTGGAACCTCTCTTCCCCGTGCAGCAGGAGGGCAGCACCCTGCTATTACCTGAGACACCCCCTGAGCCCCTCTGCAACATCCCAGGCAGGGACAGCGGGGACCCAGGGTGCCGCTGCCACTGTTGGTTGCCCATGTGGCACAGGAGCAGTGTGATCTCTTCATCTCAGACGAGAAGATGATGCCCCAGGACCACACCACTGGTCCCCTTTTCCAATTAAATCAGGAGAATCAAGAAGTTCTCTGGGTTGGCTGGGCTCTTTGCACACCGAGGGCACAGGATCCACGCGCTCCACGGCGCGCCTACTGGCACATCCAGTCCTGATTACAACTGCCAATCCCTTCAGAGCCCACCTTGGTTCTGCCCATCCTAGGCTGTCGCTGTTGTACTGAGAACAGCAAGAAACGACACAATCCAGGTTCAGGAAAAATGGCTATTTAATTAATTATAAATCGGTTTGTGTAACTTGGTTCGCAAGAGTAGCGTGGTACTACTGGTCTCTTGATCAACCACCTCCTAGAATGATTGGTGGAGGCTACACAACACCCACTTCGAAATATTTTTTCAATGTGTACCATAACAACTTTGCACTACAGACTCCAGGTGCGCAGATAAAGAATTAATTTACAAAACCGTCTCCGCTGTTTTCACCTAGTCTGCGTGTGAAAGCAGTGCTCTCACAGATTACTGAGAAAAAGCTGAGGAATTTCTCTGCTTCTAGCTTTTTTAGCATCCACACTGGGCTTTAATTTTCGAGGGGGGTGACGACAGGTGGCTCCGGCTGACGTCAATGGAATTGCGTTAGCGCCGCTGAGAACCAGGCCCGCGTCGTCTGCTCCAGCAGAGCCCTCCCGGAGCGCGGCAGCGTGCGGAGCCGCTCGGCGTGCATTAGGGTGGGTGGGGTGGATTGCTCAGCTCCTCGCTAGGACAGATAGATAAGGATAATGGATGGATGGATGGCCAAAGAGCAACCACGCTTCAGGCTGAGGAATAAATCGCTTTGATTGTTCACGTATAAACAGGAGGTACCGGCAGGACTCAGCTTGCAGAGCAGGGTGCATCCAATTTAAGCTCTACGATTGTGTTTAAGGATCTAAAAACCACACAAAATGGACTTTGTTAATTGAGGAAACCCCACTTACAGCGCTCCTGCGACAGAGCTGTTGTTGCTCAGAGCTTGGCTGAGAGCCCCAGTCCCTCTGGTCCCCTGGCAACCTCCATCCTGAGATACCTTGTCCCTGTGACACCTTTCCTGGGGAAGAGGAGGTGCCCAGGAAAAGGAGAGGGGCAGTGCCCTCCTGCTGAGGGAGGCTGACTGCAAGACCTGCCTTCCAGCTGCCTACCTGTCTGCACCAACTACAGACCCCCAGCTATCCTGGGAACAGGAGGGGTCTTCAAGAGGCTTTGCAGTGCATGAAGTGCCCTTAATTTCAAAGGATGCTCAGCTCTGGCATCTCCAGCATCTGGGTGTGGGGTGGTGGAGTGATATGGGTCAGTATGAGGGACATACCTCCAGCACCTGGAGACGGGGCAGTGGGGTGTTACAGGGCCACTACCAGGGCCACAACATCTCCAGCCTGGCCTCTTCATGCTGCTGAGCACTGCATTTACAGCAGCCCACGTGCTCAGTGGGATGGCAACCACTGGGCTCTCAGGCTGTGACATGGGACATCTTTCCCACCCAAAGCAGTGGACAGCGTGTGCCTGGTTTCAGCATTTTTGGTACGGGAGTTGTGGCCGTTCCCGTGGGTGTCTGATCGTGCTGGGATCCATGCTGAGCACTTGTGGAAATGCTACAGTGGCTGCAGGTCCCAGAGGAGGAGACCTCCAGCCCGTGCAGGGGTGGGACAAGCTCTCAGCGCCCATCCAGGGCCAGGCACAGCCCATGGCCTGCTGTAAGAGGAGCACCTGGCGTGTTGTCACTGCAGGGGCTGTGCCCACACTAAGAAGCTGGCCAGTGTCCCTGCAAATACCCTCTCATGCCCTGCACGAGGCTGGGAAAGCCTTTTGGTGTCCACTGGCACCCCCCACATCTGTGTCTTCCTTGCATATACCCAGGTGAGTATGGCTTCACTGGGGACTCCCTCTGAGCCTCCACCCCCAAATAACTGCGCTGTGGGTCTGGTTTATGGGGCTGGGCTGCCATGGCTGCTCCCCCAGGCCAAACCACAAGGGCCAGCAATTAGACTCGTCTCAGGCTTCGCTCACAGCACCAGCTGCCAGCTCGTCCTTGGCACCCAGCTCCAGAGATGCTCCTCACTTCCCTCTGAGGGCTGAAGCAAGCCCTGAGAGTCTCCAGGAGCCAACCAGTGTTTTCTTTCAATCCATCATTCTCACCATCCCTTTTATTTGCCCTCAGCAATGGAGCAAGCCAGGATGATGCTTCAGCCATCCCCTCCCAAAGCAGTTGGGGTCCTGGATGCAATCCTGCTCCTCTACCAAAAGCTGATTCAATCCCTTCTACCAGGCAACCCCTCTGTCTGCTTGCTGCCTTAATATCCCTTTGATCAATCTCAGATGGATACAGTAACATAGAATGGCAGATGGGGAACAGAGCATGAATATTAATTAACAACGAATTCCGAACAGAGGACTTTAATTACATTAAGAGCGCAGGCTCGGAGGCAGTGACTTACTTCCTGCTGTAAATCTGTTGACAGGTCATTTGCCACAGTGGTGTCAGTGCTCCTTAATGAGCAAATCTATACATTTCAAGTGCTGGTGCACGGGAGAAATAGGGTCTTGTTTCCAAAAGTGGCAACGCAAGCCCGCACACCAGCGGGAGGGCTTTGCCCGTGGGGAGGATTCGGGGAAATAACGATTAGTATAATTACCTGGTAATCATACACCCCGTTCTGGGAGCCAGGAGCTCTGCTCGTGGGGCTGGAAATCCCCAGCATGAGCCAGACCTGCTGCTTTGTCATGTGTGGTCACTGGGGGGAGACCAAGAACCGCAGCACCTTCTCCGGGGCCGGTGGGTGCCGGGTCCCCGCCAGGCTGGCGCGCCTGGTGCGGGCGATGCTCCCGGAGCGCTGCCCGCCTCACTCGGGGCTCACGGTGGCCTCGTGGTGGGGTGCGGACACGTCTCAGCTTCCAGTGCTGGTGGTGCTTTGGCAGCCCGGCAGGGGAAATCAGTCCTGTGCGGGCAGGGGGTTAGCCGGGAAACCCATCCAGCCAGGATCCCCTCTCAGCCCAGGGGCAGCAGCAGCAGGTTGGAAAAGCACGTTTTCGCCAGCACGGTTTAATCCCAGGAAAAACACCGCCGATGCTGAAGAGCTTCTGTACCAGCAAAAGGGTCTTTTTGTTTTAATCCCTCGAACTAGCATGGGGCAGCAGCGCTGCCAAACAGCCTCTGACGGGAACAACTCTTTCGTGTGCTCAGGGGTTTTGCTGGATGAGTTTGGTCCGAGGATTTCTGCTCAGAAAAACAGCTTGAACTACGAGGGTCGCCTGAGTGCCAGTGTGCCAATGTCCCAGCAACACGAAGCTTTAGCTTTATCTTTCTTCTCAGCTGCCTTCAGTCTGTGGAGCAGCACGTTCCTCCACAGTGCCCGGTGGCAATGCTGGAGAGCCGTGCTCTGACGAGGAGCAGCACACCGGCACAGACCCCCTTGGGCAGTGGGCAAATGCTCAAGGGGCTGCTGCATCCTTGGAGCTCCTCCTGCTTGGCCCAGTGCCCCCAGGCCTAGCTGGGAAGCAGCGTGGGGCATGGCATGTTTGCAGACTCTCCAGGGCCCTGGTGAAGGCGAGGAGGGAAAGGATCACCGTGGGTGATGGTGGGAGAGCTGCAGCGGTGGGCACAGTGCCGTGGGCTGCAAGGAGGAGATCATGTGGGATCTTGACTGCGTGGCCACAGTGAGCTGCAGGGGACTCTCCGGCCGCAGATTCAGGAGCTGGAGGCTTGTGCAGGAAGGACATGGCACGAACAGCCTCTCCTCTCCACGTTTAACTGGCACGACCTTGCCCGGTGGGTTTGCCTCCAAAGTGGCAGACAGCTGATTTTGCCGGCTCTCCCCAGACTGGGACTCCGGCTCTTTTCCTGTGCTCCTTGCCAGCACAGTGAGGCTGGCAGAAGCTGGAAGTGCTGCTGGCCAGCTCTGCCAGTGGCATGAAGCGGAGATCAGAGATGGCTTTGAGTAACCCTCCTCAACCAGGGATCGCTCATGCATCTACAGCTCCAAAAGAAGTCGCAGAAATGGTTGAAGGGAAAACCTGACCTAGGGATAAAGATAAAACAGCTAATTAGCTCTGACCGAGCTGAGATGAAGACTGTGAGAGCAGGCTACAAAGATGCAATGGGTTTTAGCACCGAGGAAGGTTCTGGTTTGGAAGGGGAGGTCCTTGCCAGCAAGATCTTGTCCTGACCAAGGCTTTCACACCCATGCTTTGCCCTCTTCTGCTCAGCAGCTGTGGTGAGCAGTCTGGATTGAGAAGGTTTGGAGGTGGCACCGGGGTTAGGATTGGGTGAAAAATGCCACAAACATCTCAGGAGCAAAGCACCAGACTTCCTTGGAAGGTGTCTCTGTGCTTGAGGTGGGCCACAGAGGTGGACCATCATCACAACACCATTGATAGAGACACTGAAGGGTTCAGGAGCACAAACCCAAAGATTCAAGGGCTTCAGCTAACTGGCACAGGAGGCACAGCGTGGCAGGACACATCCCAATGCAAGTCCTACAGGAAATGGAAGAACCCACTCTGGTTGGAGCCAATGCTCTTGGTGCCTCCAGCTCTTGCTACACGTGTGGACTCACAGGTACCAGGATGCCACTGGCCTGGGCGTGCACACCTGGGGCTGCTGCCACTTCCTACAATGCAGGTGCAAAACCACACTGTGGGCAACATCCAACAAGCAAACCAAAAAACAACTGAAAACTTGCTGGATAGTGCGTGGTGCCAGAGTTCACCCCTTGGTCTTTCTCCTACTCCAGTGACAACCAGGAGGTGTCACGTCCCCAGCCTGCGATAACCACCTTTTTCTCTTGCTTGAGAAGAACGTGTTGTGTGTGTGTGCTCATCCTTTCTTCCACATTTTAACCAGGGCTCCAACCTGCCCCGAGGTGGGTCGTGAATGGCCTGGGTGGAGCAGGTTCATGGCACAGTTGAGAGCTGGAGGCTGTGAGTTTCCTTGGCAGCTGGCACACGGCTCCATCCCCCTCTCTCCCCTGTCTGTGGCTTTTCTGGAAAGTCTATTTTTATTTGTCTCTTCTAAAAATGAATGAGGAGGGCAGAGGTGTTTCCTTGTTGTGATGAACTTGTCCAAACCCCAAATACTTAAAACCTTGCTGGCCAGCTTTTAAGAGCTGAGTCTGACTCTTTCACGCTTCTTTTTGTTGCTTACTGCCAAATGACAAAGCAGGTTCTCTGCAGGATAGAGGATGTCCCAATGACAGCGAGTTTTGGATCAACAATAAGGTGGCACCTCTAATTCACAGTGCCAAAAATCCTGCTTTACCTTGAGGACAGGGACAGCAAAGTTAAGTGCAGCCCCTTTGCCTCCACCCCAGCCACTGTGCTCGTTTACTTCTGCTCCTTTCCTGCTTGTTGCAGCTGTTCCCTGGCTGGGGTCAGATGAGAGATTTTAAAACGTGAATTTTGAGGAACCGCTGAGCTTTGTGTCTGCACTGGGTGGCACAAACTGGGTGGCACAAACCATTTTTCCCTTCCCTCGTCCCTCAGATACCAGTGCCAGATGGGGTGTGCACTCCATGTCTTATCGACTGGCTCCAGCAAATGGCTTTTCTGTCTGGGCGACACGTGGAAAGTGTCTGAAAATGCAGCAGCAGAGCATCGGGAGACGGTGGAGGTTTGTACAGGCGATTGCTCTGACCCTCCTGCGAGGAAAGTCAGGCTGAGGAAGTGATGGCATCGTGTGAGCAGCGTTTCCGACAGGGATTACCAAGCAGGGGTTGTTGTGGGCACACGGACGATGAAAATGAAGCGAGGCCGTGTCATTGTTCCACCTGGCCACCAGAGTGCCGTGAGCGTAGTGCTCTCCTGGAGCTCCTGCCGGCAGACTTGGCTCTGCTGGGGTGGGACTTTGGAAGTCTGAGCCAGTCCCTGCTGTGTTTGCTCCTCCCGTCGGTGCCTGCACAGCTCCTCTGGGACCCTGCCTCTGCTGCAGGCATAGCAGCTGCGTGGCACCCCTTGGAAAACGCTTCCCACTGAGCTGGGATACAGAGCTGCGCTTGGACTAACTCTCCTGACTTAATGGGGCTGAAACTCCCCAACGGCAGGAGCAGAATGGAAGTGAGAAGCTGGTTCCATTTCCCCCCTGCCTTTTCATGTGCGCTTTTCCTCCTTGGCTGCTGGCAGAGCTACGTTACGTAAAGGCACAGAAGTCCCTGCCTTTTGTCAGCAGTTGGAATGATTTTCAATATCTGAGACACCCCGTCTGGCAAAGGTCGTGCCCTGTTCTCTAGCTGGTCTTAATTTAGCACCTGCAAGTTCTTGGCGAAGTGTAAAACTTCGGGATGCAGGAAGGTCCTTGGAGGCTGCTGTGTAGGGAACGTCTTCCCTGGGCAGAGAGGCGAGTGAGCTGCTGAGCATCTTCACCATCCTCACCTCCCAGCTGGAAGTAAATGGTTTTTACTGGAAGCTTGCAAGAGCCATCCAAAGCACAGCTCTGCTGCAGCTCAGGGCTCCAGCGTGGTGTCCAAGGCTGCTCCGAAATAGCTGCATCTGATGGTGATGCAGCGAACTGGCGTCCGAGCACCTCAGCTGATGCCCCTATGACTGCCTGGCTAGCTGGCTTCCTCCGTGGGCTCCCTGCGTTCCTGCTGCCCTGGGCAATCTACAGGCTGCACGGCTCGGAGCACAGGGGAGGAGGCAGGTGTGAGGTGTGAGGACGATGCAGCACACACATCCTTTGCTGTTATTTGAATTCACCCCTCGGCTCCATTGCCGAAGGAGTTCAGGTTGTGTACGTGGCTTGTTAAAGGCTTGAGGCGGGTACAGCTGAATTCAGCAGAGAAATCGTTGTCACCAAACTCATGGGACTGGACAGCACAAGGAAACCTCACTGGGGGTTGCAGGATGAGGGGAACCCAGCCTCCCAGGCCGTGGAGAATCCAGGGCAGTGACTGTGGGAGGTCTCTGTGGTTGTCTCTCATACCTTACAAGATGTGCCCATCTGCAAGGCACGAACACACAGGGGACAGGACTTTTGACGAGGGCATATAGTGAGTGACGGGACAAGGGGAGATGACTTTTAAGTGAAAGAGAGTAGGTTTTGATTAGGTATTAGGAAGAAATTCTCCCCTGTGAGGGTGCAGAGGCCCTGGCACAGGGCGCCCAGAGAAGCTGTGGCTGCCCCTGGATCCCTGGAAGTGTCCAAGGCCAGGTTGGATGGGGCTTGGAGCAGCCCAGGATAGTGGGAGGTGTCCCTGCCCATGGCAAGAGGGTGGAACTAAATTATCTTTACAGTCCCTTCCAACCCAAACCGTTCTGTGATCCTTTGATTCTGTGGCTCTGGAGCTTTTGCTGCCGGATTTTCGGCGTGCGACTGCGGACTCCTACCGGCCCTGGCACCAGACGGCGGCTGCACACCAGGGCTTATCTCCAGACCTACCAGGAGCAGGAAACTCAGCGAGTTCCCAAACAAACCTCTGGTGCGGGAGGCCAGCGTCTCTGACCTCCGGGGGTCCGGAGTGTTTGAACAGGCTCCTAATCTGCTTGGGAAAAGCAGGAGAACTGGGGAGGGAGAGGAGGGAGGGCTGGGGCTGTGCCCTGAGCGGGGTCGGCTGTCGCTCGTGGCTTTGATTGCTGAGGCTTGCTGTCTCAGCCTTGCGGGATTTGGCTGCCTGGCCGTGAACAAAAAAAGCTGGATTCTCCCGGAGCCTTTATTCCCATGTCAAGATCAGTGGTGGTTTCCCGAGGAGGAGTGGAGGGCGAGGAAGGCTTTTGTTGATGGTATTTGACAGGCGTGGGGAAAAGCAAGGCTCGGCCTCTGCTCCAGCTAAAATCCTAGAATCATAGAATAGTTTGGGTTGGAAGGGTCCTTTAAAGGTCATCTTGTCCATTCCCCCTGTAGCGCACCCCATAGCCGCCCTTCACCTTCCCCCAGTGTGGGCTGGGCCAGCCCTGGGTACCTCACTCCCATGTTGGGACCATCCCAGAGCCCTCGCTCAGCATCTCCCTTTGATGGGGCTCCCCCCTTCCCCCTGCCTCCTTCCAGAGGCTCCTGGCCCCCTGCTCCTTCCCAGCATCGGCAGCCTGCCTTATCCAGTCCCTGCCCCAAATACCCCTGACTGCGGAGACTGACAGCCCAGAGGGCCCAAAGAGCAGGGACATGCCAGGAAGGACAACGAGTGGGCAAGGGTTGAGGAATACCCTGCCAAACTGACCCTCTGACACCACTCTGCCCTCCTTCCTGCCACCCAGCATCCTTCTACTTGCTCCTGAAGATCATTAGCAGATCTGAACTGCAGCGGGACCCCGCCCGGGAGGAGCATCTCCATGGAAGATCCCAGGGCTGTTGCATTCCTCGGCCAAGATGGGCTGGCTCTGAGCTGGGATCTCTAACAGATGCCCACTCTGCTTCCCTGAGTGACAGAAAACATGCTGAGGGCACATTGCCACTAGTCTGTCACCCTGGGATCCCTGCCTTATCCACAGCCGCAGGACTAGTCTTCTCTGCACAGGTTCACAGGCAGCGAAGTCATCTCAGTGATCAATTAATTGGGGATTTTTTTGTTGTTTTGTTTTGGGGTTTTTTTTTGTTGGTTGGTTGGTTTTTTGTTTGTTTGTTTGCTTTTTGGAAGCAAAGAAAAATTACCCAGATGATGTGGATTTACTCTGTAGCCCACAGTGGTGCTGGGATGGGAACAGCTCCCCAGATGCTGAGCCAGCCCAGTGATGTGCCCCCACTGTCCTGCCATCCTCATCCTCACCTGCCCCACCTTGGCAGGGATTGCCAGGGGAACCTGCCTGGGTGGAGAGTGCTCAGGAGCCAACATGGGGTAATGATTCATAGCCTCAGCTTCCTGCTCAGCTCGGGGGGTTCTTAAATCCAGACAGCCTCAGGCTTGGACAGGCAGAGCAGGGGAAGCCAGGGGCTTGGCATGGCAGGGAGCCTTCCTCTGCTCAGGAAGTGGGCTCCTTGGTGGGCTTTGCAGCTCCTGGTGCATCCCAACCCTGCAGACAGCAGAGCTGTTTGTTTGTGGGTGTTGTTCTGTCAAGGGAGTGGCTTAGCCCAGGCCAGAGCCCATATACAGAGCCCCTGCCAGGGTGCACTTCTGGAGGGTTTTATGGCTTCGGTGCTGGATTCATCCCAGCTGGGCCATCCCTGAGGAGGCAGTGCTGCCGAACCTCTCGGACGCCAGCATACGTTGCTGAGGGTCTTGCTTCTTTGGAGTAGCTGGGGAAGAGTGTCGTGTGGCAAGAGGATAAACAGCCTCTTAAAAAAGCCACCACCATTCAAAATTAGCCACCCCCTGGGATCCTCTCTTATCAGGCCCTGGTAGACAGGGCTATCGGGAGCCTGGTTCATTCCTGAACGAATACGCACTGCAAGCAGCGCTTGCTGGCGTTGGCCCCAGGACAACACTTGCTGGGCCACCTCACCAGTGCCAAGCCCTGAGCTGGGTTGTCTCCATGCCCCCGCTGCCAGCGGATGGGCACTGGGTCAGTCGGTGCAGGCAGGAGAGCTGCAGACCTCTTCTCACCAGCTCCCCGCCAGCGGTGCGTGTTGGTGCTGTGCCTGGATGAGGTCCACGCCCCAAATGTCCTTGGGAGTTGCTGGAACAACTTCGCATGAGGCATCCTTGCTCTGCCTGGCCTTGTTCGCTCCCTGGTGTCCTCCCTTCCTCTTCACAGCCCAGCCTTGCCATGCCCTCACCTCTCTGTGTGCTCACAGCCACCTTCCTCCTTCCCGGGCAGCTGGACATGCGCTGTGCTCACCCCTCCTAACCCTCAACCTTTTCCAGCACTGTAATCTTCTATCTGCCCCTGACTAAAAGCACCAGTCCCCCACCCTTATTCCCATCCCCCGGGTCCCACCTTGAGAAGGCAAAAAAACCCGCCCAATTCCAACCCCACACAGCCAGCTCCTGCCGTTTATTCTTAAATCCCTTCCCTGCTGCCTTGCTGGTTTGAAAGCCTGTACCCTGGAATGGGCCTCCCAGCTTTCGCTGGCAACCCTGCTTCAGACTGACCGCCACAGATAGTGCTGGGGAGTGCAAGAAAATAATATATAAAATAATGATAGTGAAAAGGAGGGATAAAAAAAACCTTCTCATCTCGCTGTATCTCCTTGCTGAAGTTCTCCCAGTCTCCCATGCCATGTGCTGGTGTGAGGGAGTCTTGGGAACCGAGAGGAAACTTTGGGGGGTTTGTTTTCTCACCTGCATGCTTTGAGAAACTCTCCCCAGCAGCGCTGGTGCTGTACCCTCTGGCAGAGGGTGGATGAGATGCTTCTCACACTGCTGCCCACTCCCTCGGTGCATTCAAAGGGAGTTTTTTTTGGCTTTTGGATGTGGTTTGCTCAGATAAGGCACCTCCAGCCCACCTTTCTGCACGTGTCATTGTTTGGGAAAGGAAAAAAATAATAAAAGAGAGAAAAAGCAGAAAAATCTCTTGCCGAGGAGGGACCCTGAGTCCAAGACAACCTCTCCCCTCGCCCAGGGGAGGGCTGAGGGAGGGTTTCCCCTCCTTCCAGCTTCTTTTCCTCCCCTCTAGGTGATGGAGATGGAGGATGGAGGCGAGGCGGGAGCTACAACAGAAGAAAACACGGGCAGGGACAGGGCAGGTGCTGTCCCAAAACCCCGAGGGCGGGAAGCGGGCGCGGAGGGGACCCAGCGCCCGGAGGGTTGTGTCCCCTCCGCATCCCCTCCCCGCCAGCATCCTGGGCAGCGCCCGCGAGGGCGGAGGGAAGGGAGGGCGATGCTCCGCTCGGGGTTTATTAGATTGGACATAATCATCTTTAAATAAGGGCAGCCCCCCCTCCACACCCCTCC
>VZTI01003648.1:723624-757641 GCA_013397865.1 Struthidea cinerea | reverse complement strand
TTTTTCCCTCTTCCCTCGCCGGGAGCTGGAAGGTCCCTCTGGGTGATCCGCTCCCCCTGATCCTCCTCCCCACCAGTCCCCCCTGCTCGGGGCTCGGGGCACACCGAGCTGTCCGGGGCTCCCCGGGGCGGTGGCCGCACGGTGGCAGCCGCGCCGCGCTCACGGCCCGGCCCCGGTGCCATCCCCCGGGCTGCGGCCCCGAGGGCTCTGCGGGACGGCTGCGGGGCAGGGGGCGGCCCCCGGGGCTTGTTCTACCGAGAGGTGCCCCCTCAAGCGCTTGCTAAGGAACGGGCAAGGGATGAGCGAGTCCCGTGAGGAGCAGCTGAGGGAGCTGGGGGAGCTCAGCCGGGGGAAAAGGAGGCTCAGGGAGGACCTTATTGCTCTCCACAACTACCTGGAAGGAGGGTGTAGCGGTTGTCTGTCTCTTCTCCTGAGTAACAAGTGATGGGGCAAGAGGAAATTACCTCAAATTGTGCCAGGAGACGTTTGTGTTGGATATTGAGAAAAATTACTTCTCTGAAAGAGTTGTCACGCACTGGAACAGGCTGATGGAATCACCATCCCTGGAACTGTTCAAAAAATGTATAGATGTGGTGCTTAGGGACGTGGTTTATTTTTGGGCTTGGCAGTGCTGCTTTAACTGTTGGACTTGACCTTAGAGGGTTTTTCCAACCTTAACGATCCTATGGTGGAGGAGCTGAGGAGACAGAGAAGACTGGCACACAGGCAGAGAGTGGGGCAGATGTCACCTCCTGCAACGGTGCCTCATTCAGCTGTGCCAGGATGGGTGCTTGTGTCTGGGTACCAGCTGGGCAGGGCAGTGCAGGGGTGCTAGGAAGGGCTGGGAACAGATGGCAGTGCCAGGATCTCTGGGGTCCCCACAGTGGGGGCCCCCGTGTTTCTGTGCTGCCCCAGCCAAGCTGGTTGGGGAATCCCTCTCTCTCTCCTAACTCTCCTTTGGCTTGTGATCATTCGACTGAACCTCCCTCTGCTTTGCCTGGCCCCTTTCATTGATTTACCTCCTCGGTTGTAGGGCAGTAACCACACCTGCGCTGTGGAAGAGGCAGGAGGGGACGGGCTGGAGTCTGTGGCAGAGGGGAAGAACAGCCGTGTTCAAGGAAACTAGCAAACTCCCTGGCATCCACCTCGCTGCCCGCCTTCCCGTCGGCATCCCCGATGCCTCCCCGCTGGCAGGCAGCACCTTGGGATGCGTGGAGCACAATTCCCAGGCAGCACCTTGGGATGCGTGGAGCACAATTCCCAGTCATCGCATCAGCAGCTCAGCTCTTCGCATCTGGGGGTCTGGCCTGCAGGTGCTGGGTTTTGAGTTTCCCAGCTAGCCAGCAGAGGTTTTTTTCATTATTATTTTTTATTCTATATTTTTTAATTTCCTTCTGGAGGGTGGGACAGTTGTTAGGGCTGAAAGCACCACCCGTGAGCGCTGGCATTCACTCGGGTAATATCCCCCAGCTTCCCTGCTCCAGGGTTTGAGTCAGCCCCAGGAACCTCCGGCTGTCTGAGTCACTGTTCACTTCCCGCTGTCTCCCTGCAGTTGGGACCAAGGGGCCCGGGTGTGGGTGGCCAAAGGGGGACAGCTCAGTGCTGCTGGCATTTTGTGTGAGCAGGTGACAGGAGCAGCTGCCAGACCTCGGCAGGTGCCGAGTCTCCTTCTGATCTGCTGCTCCTGCTCTGTCGAAAGAGAGGAGACAGAGCATGAGGTCATCCCAAGGTGCGGAGGAGCTGGAGATGCTCCAAGTGCCCATGTGTGAGGGAAGGCAGGAGCACAGCAGGGCAGAGCTGAGCTCTCCCAGCATCAGTGCCTGGGAAGTAAGGCCAGGCTGAGCAGCTCTGATCATGCAAAGCAAGCTGTCCTGCCAGCTGCTGTGGCTGCTTGGATTGAAAGCTCAGGGGTTGGTGGTTTTTTCCACTAGATGCCACGTTTTGCCTCAGGGCCACCCTGGATGGGGTTGTTCATCCTTCTCAGTCACTCCTTCATGGGGGGATTCCTGCTGGGGTATAACCCCAGTACCCTGCCACAGCCCCTGTTAGGGAAGGAAACGTGTCCTTCTTCCTTGTCCTACTCATTTTGGGCAGCAGATGAGAATCCTTTCACGTGATGCTGTTTCCTTTCCCACCTCTTTTGTCTCCCCTCCACTTACGCCTGCTCTGCTTCTGGTGAACCCCAAGGGATTTCCCTTTGTGCCAGGCTGAGGTTTGTTTTAACTCAGATTGCAGGTGATTTTGTTGGGTCAGATCCTTCACCGGAGACCATCCCAAACATCTGCTGTGTCTAAATCCAGATGTCCTCCTTGGCTCTCTGAGCTGGTTCCCACTGCAGACCCCTGAGGGGTGACCACGACTAGAGGGTCCTGGCCTTTGTCAGACCCTCTGGAGCTTTGGCAGCCAGTTTCCCCCAGTATCTGTGTCTCAAAGCACGCCTGAAAGCTATTCCTTGTGCTGCAGAACTCCTGGCCCCAGTGGGAGAGGCTGCCTGCAGTGTGGTCCTTACGAAGTGGCACACTTGACCTCTTTGTGGGCTTTTTCTCCATGACCTTCCCTGGCAGGTACCTTCCCCTTCAAAGTTTGTTGTGCTTTTACCACCAGCTCTTGTTTCAGCCCCCAAAGGCGTTACCCTGAGGCTCAGGTGAACAGCATAAACCAGGCTAGAGCTCCCCTTTCCCACCTGAGGCATCAGAGGCAGAGCTGCTGAGGAGATACCTCGCACTTCTTCTACAAACAGCTCTTTCCCTTCTGGTGGGTTGCCTCAGGACAAAATACCGAGCTCCTTGGCAAACTCTGGGGTCTTGAAACTGCTCCCCTGATGATTTCTCATGAAGGCCCTTGAGAGATGTCAGGACCTGGTGCTAGAGCTTTTTTGTTACACTATTCTGCAGCTGCTGCTGATGTGGAGATGTCATCCCTTGTCGCTGTTAAGTACCGAGAACGGCGAGTAACGACACAATCCAAGTTCAGGAAGAAAGTGATAATTTAATTTATTAAATTGACTTATATAACTTGGTTCCTAAAGATGACAGGAGGTCATTGGATCTTGGACCAGCCACCCCCTGTCCCATTGGCCGAAGCTCACAACACCGACTTCAAAATATTATTTCACTGTGTACAATAACAACTCTGAAAAACAGATCCCAGGTGCACAGATAAAAAACCAGTTTACAAAAACCCATAGCAGTGTTTTCCATAGCTTTCATGAGAACCACAGAGCTCTCACAGAATGCTGCAGAAAGCTGAAAAATTTCTCTACCAAAGCTTTTCAGCATCTACAATCCCTGGCCAGGTCTAGGAAGCACCAGCTGCTGCTTTACTGATTTTCCTCCCCTGTTGTAGAGCTGGCCTTGGCCTTACTTACACCCCTTTGATGAAGTCCCTTTGAGGACTTTGATGAAGTCCTCATACCTGGTTCTGGGCTCACTTAAATTTCTTTTGGCCAACGTTGAGCCCATCAGGCACTGCCAGGCACGGCTTGGCTCCAGCATGGGTTTGTGAGGATGATAGCTTACACTCACCCCAGGGGCTGTTCCACCCCTGATGCTGTTTTGCCCATTTTTATCTTGGGGTTTAATCAAATTTGGGGCACTCTGAATCATTTCAAGGTGAACTGCATGAGTTTTTCCAAGAGAGAAGGTACCAAGCCCTGTTTCCTCAACCCCAGTGAGGACCAAAAGATGGCTTTCGAGCGTGCAGGTCTCAGCACCTTTCAGCCAGCACCCAGCCCAAAAGTACTCCCCAGCTTTGCCTTCTCATTTCTGCAAGGCTCCTTTGCTCGCCTCCTGCTTTTTGGCTTCCCCCTGTCTCAG
Source organism: Struthidea cinerea (assembly GCA_013397865.1). NCBI lineage: Eukaryota > Metazoa > Chordata > Aves > Passeriformes > Corcoracidae > Struthidea > Struthidea cinerea. The sequence continues at coordinate 753,826 of VZTI01003648.1, read as the reverse complement.
CTTCCCCTGGTCTTTCTGCTTCCCTTTCACAATCCACCAGAAAACAAGAGCTGGCCAAAGCCCATCCACCCACGGAGGCTTTGTGCGTGGCTGCCTTTGTAGTGAGCAGTGACAGGGATCCATGCCCAGGGTGGTTACGGCTCTGGGATGGTTTAGAGGCCACCACCCATCTCGCCCTCGGTGAAAGTGATGGATGGAGGGAGGGGTGCTGCTTCCTGGGGTGCAGCAGGGCTCGACGTGACCTTTGCCAGCCGTGTTTACGAGGGGCAGATGTGGGGTCATGGTAACCTGGCTTCAGACACATCCCCTGGATGAGAGCCAGGAGATCCTGCTCCTATTCTCTTCTACACCTCTGCTCCTCTCTGCTGGCCTCTTGGCAATTCTGGCAGCAGGTGGGCTATCCCCAGGGACAGGCAAGACAGTGGCACAGGCAGGAGTGCTTTTTTTGGACCACGGGGTCCTGATGCCATGAAGATGGGCAGGCAGTGTACGCAGTGGGAATGGCACAGAGAGGGGCAGGAGAATCCATGCAGCAGGAAAAGCAGGATGGGGAATAAGAAATACCCCAGCAGGAACATAAAAGGAGTCTCTGGGCGTGGCAGCAGGTTTTGTCAGCACTGGGACACTGTTTGTTGGGGTGATGAACGGGAGAGCACCGGGCCCTCAGAAGACACCACTGGTGGGGCTCAAAGAGTGACTTCAGGCTCGTTCACCTCAGCCAGTGACCTGCATGAACCTCCTGGCTGTGGTGGTTCAGGGGCCCAGAGGCATTTCTGTCAAGCAGCAGGTCCCTTTATCCTTGCCAGTGTTTAAATGCCTTGTGGCCACCGATTCCCAAGGGCTTTTGGTGCCTGCAAGCCTCTGGCTCTTCGCCGCAGGCACTCGGCAGTCTGGGGCAAAGTCAGCACAGCTCCAGGTCTTGCCCAGCCTAAAACAGGTTTGCAGCATGCTTGGGCGCAGAGGGAGAGGCTGTTCCTGGGAGCGGATTTTTGTGCAGGTGACCTTAGGGGCTGAGGAGTGCGCTCGCCAGGCTGGAGGCAGCACATCCCTCTGCAGCCCTCTCCCGCCAGCACTGGATGCATGACTGGGAGGGAAACTGGAGCATAAATGAGAGCTGTAAATCTGCCTGGAAGCTGTTGGGGAAGCAATCCCTGGGGGAGCCTGTATTGCTTTGGGTTGCTGTGCTCTAATTCTTGAAAGCTTTGGCTCGCAGATAAAAAGCTTAGCCTCTAATCCCATCCCGCCGGAGCACTCCTACGGAGAGCAACTCAGAAACACCTCGCTCTTCAGCCTCTCCTCCCCTCCACGCTCTTCCTCCCCTCTCCATCCTGCCTCTCTGGCTCTGCCATTCTTCCTGGCTGCTCCACCTACTCATCCAGATGATTCTGAATGGGGGCCGGGGTGTCACCCCTGGTGGAGCACCCACTGCCCAGCCTCTGACCGCCTTCATTTCCCAGCCGCCGCCGACCCGGCTGGTGCTCCAGGGAGGAGTGGTGATGCTCTCCGGTCCTTACCAGCTCTCCTCTCTCTCTCCATCCCCGCCCCTGACCTGCTGCAGGTGTCTTCGACAACTGCTCGCACTCAGCCAGCGACAAGGGCTGGGCGCTGGGCATCCGCGCCCTGCAGCTCAGCGGCAAGAAGGACGCCCGCTTCTTCTTCTCCCTGCGCACGGACCGGGCAGCCAGTGCCACTGAGGTGACCTCCCACCACCGCTACCGCCCCGAGGCATGGACACACCTGGCCGCCAGCTACGACGGGCGGTGGATGGCCCTCTACGTGGATGGGGTGCGGGTCGGCCGTGCCGGCGGGCAGGAGGGACCCCTGCACAGTGCCTTCATGTCCTCCTGCCGCACGCTGCTGCTGGGGGGGGACGCCTGGGGCACCACCCACATTTTCCGGGGACACCTGGCCGGGCTGGCCCTGTGGCGTGGTGCCCTGTCCCAGTCCCACCTCCAGCGCTCCTTTCTAGAGGAGGTGGCTGAGGAGACGGCAGGGCTGGCTCTGACCGCCGGCTTTGCCACCCCGGAGGAACGCTGGGTGCCTTTTCGGGAGGGCGCCTTCCCGCAGCAGTGGGTGCTGCTGTCGCCGCCGTCCCCCATCCTGCGGCCGCTGGGCCCCCCAGCCTGCGGGCAGACCGCCTGCGATAACGTGGAGCTGGTGTCCCACTACAACCAGCACTGGCCGCTGCGCGGCTGGAAGGTGGTGCGGTACCGCGTGGTGAACCTGGCGGAGGACGACGGCGGGCGGCCCACGGTCAGCTGGGAGCAGATTTGGCGGCAACACCGGGCTCTGAGCGAAGCTTTCCGGCCCTACAACATCTCCTGGCAGCTCAGCTTGCTGGACGTGCACAACTCCTCTCTGCGCCGCCGCGCCGTCCTCCTGGGCTGCGAGCCCAGCAAGGTGGGCAACGAGCGCTGTGACCCCGAGTGCGAGCATCCCCTCACGGGCTACGACGGCGGGGACTGCCGACGGCCCGGCCGCTGCTTCTCCTGGAAGCGCCGCGACGGCGTCTGTCACATGGAGTGCAACAACATGCTGGACGACTTCGATGACGGCGACTGCTGTGACCCGCGGGCCACCGACGTGACCAGGACCTGCTTCGACCCTGACTCGCCCCAGCGGTAGGCGTGGGGCTTGTGGGGGGGTGGTGTGCCAAGGGATGGGATGCGTCCTCTCCCCAGCACCTGCTCTGCACCTGGGTATTGCTTCCGACCAGTGGCTTTCCATTGTGGGGTGTTTTCCCATGGGGTGGGTGTGTTTGCCATCAAAAGAAGTAAATCCTGCAGTGTGACGTGGCACCCTCTGTGAGGCCCTGCCAGTAAGTGTTTTGTTTCCCCCCAGGGGGATTCCCAGTGCTGAGCTGCCAGCCCATGCCAGTGGGACTGTGGGCATCCCCAGGGTGGGCAGAGCAGCCCGCGCAAAGGATATTGCTTACCCTGATCCCCTGCAAGGCATGTAGTTGGGGAATTGCTGCCCTTCCCCACCTTCCCTGCATGTGTCTAAAGTCTGATTTCTTAATTTGTGTTCAAAATGCCTTTTCTTGAGTGCTGGGGTGGGGAGAAGGAGGCAACCCAGCAGTGCAAGATGTGAGGTGCAGGATTTGGAAAGGTGTGGGTGGGTGTGCCTAAGCCTTCCTGAACCTTGCCCCGGGGAGCGATGCCCACAAGGAGATTCCCTTGGCTGGAGGAGGCCGTGTGCCTTCACTGCGTGCTGCAGGTGCAAAACACCTTGAAAACCCACATGGACTAAAACCCACGGAGCATCAACGTGCTGCGTTAGGGGACTCTTGCTCTCCCCAGGGGCCTTTGGAGTTAGCAGCAAGGGGTGGGATGGAGAGGAAGACCCGCTCTCGTGATGGGGGACCCCGGGTTGTTGGGAGAGGCGTCCTCGGTGCAGTCGGTGGCTCGCACCCACCTGCCCTCCTTGCTGGAGCCTCTGGAGTGCCAACAGCCCTGCTGATGGCTTCCAGCACTCGGGGCTCTGCCAAATGTACTTTCTGGATGGAGATGGGGAAGGGGGGAAAAAAGCCGTGGCTTTTCCTTTTTTTTGTTTAATTTAAAGCCATTTCTGTCTCAGTGTCAGAGAAAACTCATTCCCTGCTGCGACAGGCAGAGGTGCCCGCTGGAGCAGTGCAGCACAGGTGACAGCATCTGTGGAGAAAAGCTGCAAGGGAGCGTTTTAGGGACACATCTGTGCTTTGATCTTCTTCCTCCTCCACTTTTCTTTCCCTGGGCTGTGGGAGCAGAGAGGCTGTAGCCATAAATCCCTTTTTCCCAAGTCTGCTTCTCCTCCTCGCTTCTTCCCAGGCAGGACACGGAGGGAGGAGGGAAGCAGGTGTCTCTCTTTGGGCAGTGGTGATGGAGAGGAGCAGCACTTTCCCTCCTCCCTTCCTGAGTCTTTCTCACCCACCCTTCAGTTGCCTGAGAAGACGTAGGAGGAAGGTGAGGAACCTTTCTTCTCATGCATCCCGGCCACACAGAGAGGCATCACACCAGGTCCCCGCCCAAGCAACCCTCCCCAGATGTTCTCCCACCTCTGGAAGTCTCTTTGGTGACAGCCACCACCGCCACCCTGTGCCCACCCGTCCCCTTGTTTCCCGTGCTGCGAGCCAGCCTGGCAGCGCTTTCCTGATCACGGAGCAGATGAAAAGCCTGCTGCACAACAACTCTCCACTCGTGGCCACCAGCACCCAACACCACTTGGCCTTGGCTTTGGCAGGGCGAAGGCTCTGTCCTTGCCTCTGTGTGCAGTTAGAGAAATGTTTTCATCCTCAGTCAAGAAGGGCTCCACCTTAAACTGAAAAAGGCCAAATTTTTGCTGGTATGAATCAGGGCTTCCATTTGTCAGGATTTTCCCCTGAAAGTTGGGAAACAACACAAAACAAAACAAAACTAAAAAACCCCTTGCTTCTGTGGGAAAGGAATGGGAAAATGGGAACACTAGGGAAATAACAAATCTTTTGCAATTTTCTTGCTGCAGACCTCATTGGTCTGCGCAGAGGACAAGAATGATTGTTTGTAGGCTAAACTCAGAAAAATTAAATCCAGCGCGCCTGGCATTTGGGAAATGAGGGGGCATGAGTTGAATCCTGCTGCCACTGAGGTCTCCTGAGCTGCTTTTGGCCGGCTTCTTCAGAGACCACAGAAAAAAGGAGTCACCGAATGGTTTGGGTGGGAAGGCCCTTTAAGTGCATCCAGTTCCGTGGGCAGGGACACCTTCCACTGGACCACATTGCTCAGAGCCCCATCCAGTCTGGCGGTGCTGGTGGACACCCACCCTCCCTGTGCTCATCCCTGCTGAGGATGGTTTCTGGGGAAGAACATTCGTGGGGAAACCACTGGGAAACGAGTGGCGTGTGTTTGGGAAAAACCGAGGTGGACTCGTGCTTGCCGAGGAGCGCGGCCAGGTCGGTGGCAGGTTTGGTCCCCCAAAATTGGTGGGTGAACCCCAAGACACGGAGGCAGGGGACCTCAGCCTGAGGGGTTTTGTTCAGGCCGAGCTCCCGCTGAGGGAGTGCTGCTGCGTTTGCTCTAAGGTGTTGTGCTTAAACGAGCAGGGCAGCTGGCGACCTTACAGAAGGATTTTTAGGGTGGAAGCCAGAACGGGAGAAATAACGTGAAATGAAATTTAACAAATTGCAGAAAGGCGGCACAATAGGAGCCAGGTGCTTTGATGCGAACAACAGCTCTGGGTCTGTAGCTGAAGGAGAGCACGCTGGCTGCTGCTCACCCAGACGTCTCTGCCTTCCCACACCTGTGCCAGAGCCCAGGAGGGAGCTGTGGCTTTGGGGGAATCAGGGGAGAGGGAGGCCTCCCCACTGCAGGTGATCTCCGCATCTCCTTTCAGATCAAGATGGCAAGACCAAAAATCTTGGGATCTTTTTTCGTGGATTAAGTCATCTCCTTTCCATTTCAAGGCTTTCACAAAGAGTGATTTGGATGTGAACGTTTCTTAGCACGGCCAAAAATAACTGAATTGAGAAAGTCAGAGTGAGACACTGGGCAACTTCTTACCAGCACTGTAGACAGATCCAGTATATTTTGGTGAAGGGTTTCAATACCGTGTCTTGTCCCTCACAATTGTAAGCACTCCAGCAAAAGCTTTTTTCCATCTTAATGCATCCCTGGTTTGAAATTCCCTCTTGGGCTGCATCTTAGGGAGAGGTAAGTTAGAGGGAAGGGCTGAGGAACAGCAGTGGCTTCAGTGCTTCTTAGCTGGTGAACATCTCGGTAACTTCCAGGGCTACAGCTGGTGCCAGCTTATACCCTCACCCAGGGGAGGGAAACGAGGTTTGGAAAGAAGGATTATTATTATTTTTATTACCAGGGTGTGTAGTGACAGACAAGGGGGGATGGGTTTAAGCTGAAGGAGGTCAGGGTTAGATTAGATATTAGGAGGAAATTCTTCCCTGGGAGGATGGGGAGGCCCTGGCACAGGGTGCCCAGAGGAGCTGTGGCTGCCCCTGGATCCCTGGAAGTGTCCAAGGCCAGGGTGGACGGGGCTGGGAGCACCCTGGGCTAGTGGAAGGTGTCCCTGCCCGTGGCAGGGGGTTGGAATGGATTGATCTTTAAGGTCCTTTCCAAACCAAACCATGCCAGGGCTCTGTGAAAACTTGGTGGGAACGGAGCCAGCTGCGGCCGAGGCAGAGCTGGGATAAGGCTCGATGCTGAAATGATGTCAGCGGCCACCGAAAGACATCGCTGAGTCCCTCCTGCACCTCCTCTGGCAGCACATGGAGCAAGACAAGTCCTGCTGTGCTAGGAGCCAGCCGGGCCACCACCCACGGGCGAAACCCACCAGCGGGACTGTGTGTTTGGGGCTGGAGGGGGACTTGAGCAAGAACTCGGGTGAGGAGCTGTGTGCAGACATCCCTGCAAGGCACCCCAGCAGGAGCCGTGGGAAGCAAGCCACAGATTTCTCATTCACCCCTGCTCCACCTTATGAGGAACAAGGGGACAGGCAACATCAGGAGAGCTACTGACTATCATCGTCCACCCCGCTTTATCCTGGCTTCAAACGTTTTCCAGGAGGTGCTGGCAGTCCAGTGTCAGGGTCTGGAGTGAAACTTGCCTTGATTTGCTGCAGGCTCCCATCTTCTCGAAGAGCCTGAGTGCTGCTGTAATTGGTGCTCTTGGAAGGAAAGCAGCAACAGCTCATTAGCAGCAATTAACACTCAGCGAGGGTTCCCCCTCGGGCACTTAGTCAATGAGAATCTGGTGTGTGACACAGTTAATGTGAAAGAAAAACCGGAGGGGAGTCTGGAGAGCAAAGTGGGCGAGGGCAGAGCTGCTGGGCCTTTCATCTTGCTGCCCAAAGTAATGGCAGAAATAACCAAAGCGACAAAAGGAGGTGAAAAAGGACGAGGTGTCTCCAGGCTTGGTGGCCTCTGCTGGCAGGAGCGAGGCTGGGATGTTAAAACGTACCTGATTAACTGGACACTTGATGGGCTTTAACGCAAGCTTAGCTGGCCTCCCTCCTAAGGGACCGGTGCTTAATTGGGTTAAGGCTGCTTGGGAACCTCCTGCAGTTCAAGCTTTGTCTTCAAAAGCTGATCCAGATTGACCTCACTAAAAGTCTCTGCTGGACAGCCCCTGAGGAAGAAGGAACTGCTCTGAGCTATCCCTGGGCACCTGAGCAGCCCCTTGTCAGGGGAGGTTCAGCTGAATGTGGTTGGACCTGAGGGCATCAAATTGAGAGCAGGTGAGGCAATGAGGGGCCAGAGCTGACCCGCCCACACCTTAATCCCAACCAGGTGGTAAAACAGCATTCAAATTAGCTGCTCCCTTCCCCTTTCTTCTTCCCTTGCTGCAGGAAACCTTAGCAGGCGTTTCTTACTGGGGAAGTGGGCAAAGTTATTGCAAAAGTAAAAGCCTTGGGTACAACCTCAGGCTGCTGGTGCTGTTGCAGAGAACAGATTCAACTGGAGATGGTAGGTGCCTGCTGCTGGTGGTGGTGGTTGGGTACTTGAAGGGTGTGTGGGAGAGGGTGTTCTCAGGGATTTTCACTGCCTGTGGAGTGGCAGAGACCATGTTGGTCCCATGAGGAAAGCATGGTTAGGAGGTTCTCTGCTCAGGACCCGAACTCTGGCTGCTTTAGAGCTCCCTCTGGCACCTCTTGGAGTCCTCCTGGCACGTCTGGCCAAATATTGTCCTGGTGTATCCAAAGAGCCAAGCCTCAAGTGCTGGGCTTTGAAGGGGTGAGGAGGGGAGTGCTTTGGAGACACCAAAAGCAGTGGCAGTGATGGGTTCACTGGCTTCTGGGCTTGCTGCTTCTGCCCTCTAGGATCCCTGCTGGGGCTGTGGGGGTGCAGGAGTAAACGGGACTTTTTGCTGGAGCCTGATGGTTTGTTGGTGGCTGCTTTAAAGTTTCATGAGCACTTGGCTTTGAGCTCAGTGGAAAATTTTTCCTATCCTAGTAGGAAAGTGCCTTCTCCCTGAGCTTTCCTGTGGGTTAACAGTTTTAAAACTTAGCAGAAACAGGAGGGAATGTCTTTGGTAGAGCCCATGGTATCGGGTGGGCAGGATGCCTCCCGAGTCGCCTGCTTGTGGTGGGATTTGGAGGCTGCATCCGTGTGAACATGCCTCAGCCCACCCAGAGCCCTAGCCTGGGGGTGAAGACCCCAGATTTGCTTCTGACCTCCTCAAAGCGTTGGACAGTCTGCAGATGGGTGCTCCCTCACTGGGGAGGGTATTTGGCGTGTTACCACCCCTGAGTCACAGGAGCCCAGCAGTGGGATTTTGCTCCCGAGGGAGAGGACTTGGGATGGTGGGAGACTGCACTGCTGTGGCAGGGGAGGTGGTGGCAGCAGCTCCAGCACGGACACCCCCTGCGAGGCACATGTGGCAGGGCAGGGTCTGACTCAGCCCATCCAGCAGCTGGAGGGCAGCGGGACTGCGGGAGTGACCCCATTCTAGAGGGAAATAACCAAGCACTAAGGTGCCGAGGGGCCGTGCAGGCTCTCGGGAGCGCTTTCGAAGGGCTCCATGTGATACCCCCCTCCTGCTGGGGCCAGAGCTCTGCCGTGTCACCCCGACCGGAGCGTAGCGGTGTCCAGCCCCAAGGGGTGGCTCCCACTCCCATCCTGGTGATGTGCACAGATCTTCCCTGCTTTTTTCGGGTGCTAAATTAGGGAATAACACTGCAGCAATGCGCTCCTTGTCTTGCCCAGGTCGAAGGCTCGGGGGTTAATTTCCAACAGGCCTCTGCGGGAGGATGAGTCTCTCTCGCTCGCTCCCGCAAGCCTTCCTGTCAGCCTGGAGGAACCTGCTAGGTCCCCCCAGGGGCGACCACGTCTCCGTGGGAGAGGGAGAACATGATCCGCGTGTGAGCGAGGGCGCAGGACCCCTGCCCAGTGGCTGTAGGCAGCCCGGCTGCTTTCGGGGAAAACAGCTGTCCCAGATGTGAGCTATTGTTCTAGCCAACACCGCCGGCTCGGGGGCTCACTTGAGGGGGGCCGATTGTGTTGGGACGGCCATTGTGAAGGAACAGCGTGTGTCCGACGGCTGGGAGGGGTCACTCTTTGTTAGGCCTCCCCAGGGCTCCTCCTCATCCCGCTGTGCCCTTGCCTGTGGGTGGAGGACGCCAGCCGAGGCCCTGGCCAGGCCCGTGAGACCCCGAGAACCGAGGTGGCGGGATTTCGGCGGCCATCTGGGGGGACGCCCCGTGGGCTGGGGCTGGTGGGGTCTCCGGGGCGATTTGATCTGCGCTGGGCTGGCAGCCTGAGCTATGGCCACGGGAGTGCTTGAGTGAACACGCTGCTTTTAGTTTTCCTTGGCCCAGCCACCGCTGTTATTTAGGAAATCAAATGGCCCCTTTCCGGAGGGCAGTGGGGTGAGAGGGATTGGGTCCAGCATCACCCAAAGCCACTGAGATGGTGTGAAGCAGAGGACTTGCTTTGGAGGCTTTAAGAAGGATGAGGATGCTGAGTGTTTGTGACTGCTGCCTCCCAAGGGCTGTGCCAGGGATGAAAGGCAGCCTTGGATTTTTGTTTTTCTTCTGTTAATGTATGATTGTTACACTACAGAATTTCCCCAGTAAATTGTCTCGTGTCCTTTTTATATCTGTGAGGAAGGCATTTTTAGAATACTGGCTTGTGCACTTTGTGCTCTGGCTGGGACACCCAGTTGCCTGGATCTAAAAATAAGTTGGAGGCTTGGGACTTGGTTATACCCTAAAAAAAAATAAATATATGCATATAAAAAGCAACTTGGAGACATTTGGCTTGAATATATTTATTTTCTTTTCCTCTGTCTCAATGCCTTTCCTGACCAATATCATGGTTGCAAGTTTTTGTCCTTCAGTGAGGAGTTTAGGGTGAATGTAGCAAAGTTTTGGGTCTTTTGGGAAGATGAGGCATTGCCATCGTGGTGCAGAGAGCATGAGGAGGGACTTATTGACCACAGGGCTGAGTGGTTCCTCTTGAGCAGTTAGCTCAATGCCCCGGGAGCATCATCCTTGCTCAGCTCATTGATCCACTGGTGTCAGGCCTGTTAAAGCGTCCTTATCCTGCCAGTGCCCAGGAGTCTGCACAGAAGTGACGGGCCAGGGACTGGAAGGGGGGCACCCTGCTCTTCTGCCACCCTTTTGTTGCCTTCTGCTGCTGGCCTGTGCTGCCCTGCTGAGGGATGGGGATGCCCATTGCAGCCGGCTGCAGGCTCGTCTGGCGCCAGCAGGAATCCTTCCCCAGCCTCCCAGTGTCTGTGGTGCCTTTTCTGCTGCCCTGTTTCTCAGGGAGGCTGGATGAGGGACAGAGACTGATTTTTTTTTTTTTGCCACCTCGGCTGTTTTTGGAGACGGCCTCAAGCTTGGGGTTCTGCCTTCTGCATCCATGCAGAAACTAGTCTGTGGTCTGGCCCCTGTTTGCCAGCCATGCCCTCTGTCAGGAGGTGACCAGGCTGCCTTCTGATAGACGTTAGTCTGTGTTTCTCTGCAGCCTGGACTGGTTCTAGCGCAGATCTCCGCGGCCTCCCTCTCGGAGGCCTGATGCTGCAGGTGATGTGCGCCAGTCCCAGCCCAGGCAGCCTGTGGCACCTCCTCACTGCCACCTCTGCTCTGGGGCCACCTTCCCCATCTCGCCCAGTCCACAGCTCTCCCTCTTCCCGGTAGCTGAGACCTGCCCAGTGAGAAGCAGGGTGCTGTGGGAGAGGAGGAGGGCACTTGGGAAGAGCTGGACACTTGCTTTCCCTTGAGCAGCAGTGAGCTGTGGGTGCCTAACTCCTCTGAGCTCCTGTGGAAACCCTGCACGGCAGAGATCGCATCTTTCAGGACGTTTGCAGACGCCTGCCCGTGCTGTGGGCAAAGGTAATTGTCACCCAGGGAAACTGAGGCACGGAAGTCTTGGGCATCTTCCCCCCAGCTGCGCAGCAATGCGGTGCTGCCATTAATGCTGCCCTCCCGCTCCCTGGGTAGGGAGGAGAGGCGTTCAGGGAAAGGAGATGGAGCTGCTCTGTGCTGGCTCAAGGCAGGCCCAAAAGCTGCCCCGTTCCCCCCTGCCTGGAGGGCTTTCAGGACGCTGCTCAGCCCTGTGGAGCCCACACCGTGGCGGGGGAGCCCAGGAGAGCTGCGCCCGCTGGTGTTATCCCCTCTCCCTGACCTCGGCAGGTTGTGAGTTGCACTATAAAAATTGATAGTGAAATTTGGGTTCCTGGCAACCCTGGGCTGTGTTCAGAAACCATAAGGCCCCCCCCAAGCCTGGGATGTTGCTTTAATCTTTTTGCTGTAGGCAGAAAGGAAGAGAACTGATTTACAGGTCTGCTCTTGGGGGTTAGGCGGGACAGGGCTGATCAGTGCAACCTTAGGCAGAGAAGACCTGTAAAACTTGGTCCTGGCCTGGGATGGTTTTGGTTTTTTTTTTTATTTTGCCTTGAAACAAACAATCCAGGCAGAAAGGGAGCCATCCCTGACTTTGTTTAGCTTGGAGCCGGCTCTAGAATAACTCGCCACCGTTGAGTCCTGCCTCCCAAAACCGCACAGGGCTGCAAACATATTTCTTCATTTCCCCTGCTGCTTCTTGCTTGCCCTCTCTCCCACACTCTGTGCAACTCCAGCCAGCACTGGTATTGCCGAAGGAAGGCGAGTGCTTACCCTGTGCCATGGTTAGCAAGTCTCTCCCAGGTTGTTGGTGGGTGCTGGCGCTGGGATGCTGCCTGTGCTGGGCTCTGGAGGGCAAGGCTGGACTCCCCTCCTTCCCTGAGCTGCTGTGTCATTGCCTTTCTCCCAGGCAGGGCTCTTTTCCTTCCCCTAAGTGGTTCCAAACTGGATCTCCAACTCTTTCTTTTGAATTTTTTCGACTAACTCCGTGCAACTGCAGCTCTTCCCGTGTTTTCAAGGATGATGTGTCGGAGAAGCTGTGGCTGCCCCATCCCTGGAAGTGTTTAAGGACTGATTGGACAGGGCTTGGAGCAACCTGGTCTAATGGAAAGCGTCCCTGCCAATGGCAGAGGGGTGCAATGAGATGGTCTGTCAGGTCTTTTCCAACCTAACCAATCCATGAGACCTGAGCATGGGAGTGGGAGACACATTACTGGGGTGGAAGCAGCATTTGTCTCCTTTGCTTATTCCACTGATGACGAGGAGCGGCTGTGGCTCTGAACTCTCTCCTTGCTGCTTCACTGGGTTTTTGAAGGGGAAGGTTGGAGGGATCAGGAGAACAGACGTCCCTTTGAAATCTGGGAGTTTTCAGGTCCTTGGGATTTTTTTTTTCTGCTTTACTCTGAGGGAGTACTCTGCTTTACCTCACCCAGCCCTGCTGTACTGCACGTGCGTCCTTGGATCTCCTCTTTGTAGTGGCTGAACCCACAGGTAAAAATCTTGGGCCTCTGTGTTCGTGCAGGCTCGCAAAAAAGGCAGTCAGCAAGGAGCTGCTCCAGCGATCGGGGAAAATGGGGAATAACTGCAGCCTTTGTAGTCCTCGGAGGGCTGTTGGGGGTGATAACCCTAAATACATGCCCTAGCGGGGGCAGGGGGGCTTCAGTCGGTGCTCACAGGCTCTGTGGAACAAATGTCAGGGTTTAGCCTGTCTGTTGCTTCCAAGATTGCTTCTGAGCAATTAGCGCATTCCTCTGGAGTTCACCCCCGTGGATGTTTTTGATGTGTGTTAGCCCCAGACAAACCAAGGTTTCTGCCTGGGAATTTCCCTGAGGGATTGTCAGCCTGCAGGCTGGGTTTGAACCCGAGAGTCTGAGGCACACGTGTCTCTTCAGCTCCCAAGGAGTTTTCCTGCGAGCAACGGGGCGCGTCATCCGTGAGCGATGGTCCGTGCGTGCTCCGCTCCCACCGTGGAAGCATCTGGGAGCCCGGCTGCTCTAATGAAAGACATCCCTGTCCCCTCGTGGGGCTCAGGCGGGCCGCGTGCTCGAGGATGACCTCAGCCGTGAGGAAATGGTGAGCCTCTCCGAGGAAGGGACGGCCGTGATTCACTCAGATAGAAATAGAAAACCCCAACAAGCAAATGGAAACTCCCTGTTGACCAGGTTCCTGCAACTTAAATGGGTTTTTACTACCTATTCCAGTATTCATTTGAAAATCATAGGCATTTGCTCACACATGCTACAATCAGATGGTTTTTAAGCCATTAAGGCCCATTGGGTCAATAACCAGCATTTTCAAAAATCTATTAAATCCCCATTTCCGTGGAAATAGAGCTTTTACAATTGATCATGGCTACCGACTCCCATTAAAACAAACCCTAAATGCTATCAGCTCCCCCAAGATGTAGAGCACTAAAAGACAGTTTGCCAGGACAAATTTGTCCCAGGGGAAAGTTGATGGCCCATTATGCTTAAGCAACATGAGAATTGTCATATAAGTCAGGAAGTTTATGGGACTTGCTTGGATTTGCCCTCCCTGAGGGGGTGAAAAGGAAGGTTCATGGGTTGAATCGCTAGTGCTAACACAAGCTCCAAGCCAGGCCCCTGCAGGAGCTTTTTGGGAACATTCACCTTATTTTGTGTTAAATTTCAAGTGTGTGTGGACTTTGGCTGTTTGGCAGAAAGAAATGATGCTTTAGGGCTGAGGTGCTGTAAGAAATGCTAAATTTGTGGATCGGTTCTTGGTGGCACAGGGCTCCCTATGCTGCCTGGGTCTGCAGAGCAGAGGTGCTCTGTATGTGTTGTGGTGTACAGAGGTGCTGTGTACGTGACAAAGTGGGTTGTAGAACATGAGTAAAAAAAGTGAAAATATCTTTTGTTTTACGTTTTTATTAGATAATTTACCTTTAAAAAGACTGTCTAATCTTAATAATGCGAGCTTCTCCTGCATTCTCTGCGCTGTGCTGTGTCTAGGTCACGTAAGTGACTTTTCTTCTCTAATAAGACTTAATAAGCAACTATCTGAAAGCAGAAACTGTTGAAGTTCCCGTTCGTCTCCTAAATTCCTGGCAAAAACGCTAAAACTCTGATCATCCCCATGGCCTCCTCTGGGCTCTCTCCGACAGGTCCCCATTTTCCTTACGCTGGCAGCCCCAAACGCTGCAGCTCTGGGACCCCCAGCTCTGGACCACCGCAGGTGGGGTCTCACAAGAGCAGAGTAGAGGGGAAGAATCCCCTCCCTTGTCCTGCTGGCCACGCCGCTTTCCACGCACGGGAGGCAAGATCTGTGCCAATCCTAAAAGTGGAGCAGAGCGAGCCGGGGTGTCCCTGCTGAGCACTGGGAGGGTTACAGCTCCCTGTAGGCTGTTGTCCCCTCTGAGAACGGGCAGCGGTTCTCAGGACGTGCACCAAGGCTGGGGGAAGAGCAGTGCAGAAGAAAGGGGTCCCGGCCCTGGCTCCCACGTCTTGGCTTGGCAGAGAAGCACGGGGAGCTTTGTGGTCCAGCTGTCCTTTCGGATTAGGGCTTTGCTGCTTGCCATCTCTGCCAGACAGCAGCAGCTCTCGGGACGCAGGCTCGCTGCCGGCGTCAGCCGAAAGCTGCTGTGGCCCTTGCGGGAGAGGTCAGGTAGTCCCTGCCGAGCCAGAGGCCATGCTTCCCTTGTTTGTCTCCCCGCATGCCTCCTTCAATCAGCTTCACGGGCAGCCCTCTGCTCCCTCCCGCAGCCCTGGAGTTCTCTGCTGTGTGTGCCCGATCCAGCACGCCTCTTCCTGCTGCCGTCGTCTCCCCAAGGCCTCTCTCGCTGGGGATGGTGTCTGTGCTGTGGGGCCATGTCTAGGTGCTTCCATGAGGCCACTGTGAAAAGACAGCCCTTCCCCTCCAACGATGTGGCGATGTTGGGTGGTGTTTGTGGTGGGAGTGGAGGAGGCGATGCGGTGAATTGGTCCTTTCCTCCTAAAGAGAGTTTAATCTGAGGCAGGTGGCGAGGAGCATGTGGGTTCCTGCTCCTGGGTGGAGTGTGGACGACTATCCCTAGAACAAGTGTTGTGGGGCTTTCTCTTGTAATGGGTTCTGTGTCAGGCAGCAGGACCGCTTGGGATTATTGGTGCTTGGCCTTGGTGCTGTTTGCAGTGCAGGATTGGCTCCTCCAGGAGCTCAGGAGAGAATGACCACAGCTCTATCAAACAGCCACAACCATCAGCATTCTTACGTTTTTCCGGAAACTGGAAAGCAACTTGAACAAAATGCTCGCGTCTGAGTCCCGACGAGCATTTCACAAAAACCTTATTTCCCCCAAAGGTATCCTAAGGGCTGGTGGTACCTCAGCCACATCCGGGAAGCCTGCACGGGCACGTGGAGGAGTGCTGGGATTCCCAGCACAGCCATCCCGGGAGGCCTCGGGCAGGCTGTGGTGCCCACTGCATGCATGGCAGCTGAGCGGGGCAGTGAGCCAGCCCTGCCCTCGGGGTGCAAACGTCACAAACCCAGTGTTTTTCCGTGACCCAGGAGTTGGATCTGTGTGTGGACCCTGCTGGCACTGGTGTCCTGAGGGTGCCCAGCAAGCTGTGGGACCACAGCTGGGGGTTGACCTCTGCTGAGGCTTGTTCTCACGTATTCAATGCGAGTGGGGGACCATCCTCGGTTCGGCCCCCGAAACACGAGTACCACGTGCAACCAGCCTTGAAATTGGTCACTGCCCTCTTGCCCTGCACGTAAGCTGTCAGCAGAGCTGTGACGAGATCCAGAGAGGAAAGCAGCATGTGGCAGAAAAGCAAGCAGCCTCTGGGCGGGCTGATAGGGAGGAATTAACGCAGCTTGCCTGAAGTCAGGCGTCCTGTCGTGACGCCAGAGGCAAAGACAAGTCCTTGGTGCCTGGCTGTGGCTTTGCTCTGTGTTAAGGAGAACCTTGAATGTGTAGAAGCCAACTGTGATGATGGTGGAAGTCCTGTCAGATGCCTCTGATCCAAGATCAGAGGGGTTGTCTCCAAGGGGGCATATTACAGTAGGGATCTGCTACTGACCTCCAAACCAAGATGATAAGGCCAGCAAAGCAATATTTGAGTCATTTAAGCTCCGAGTCCTCAGAACCTCGTCCTTATGGGTGGCTTCAGCTACCCAGGTGTTTGTTGGAAGAATGATACAGCAGCTCACAGGTCATCCATAAAGTCCCTGGAATGTGTAGAGGACTGCTCCTCGTGCAAGTGTTGGATGTGGCAGCCAGGAATGAGGCGCTCCTGGACTTGCTACTCACAAACCAATAGTACCTGTAGTAGCTCGGCTAGTGGCAGTCTTGCCTGCAGTGATCACAATATTGTGGATTTTGGGTCCTGCTGTGCTGCTGGTGGTTAGTGCTAAGACAAAGGTTTTAGATCTCTTGAAGAGTAAATTGCATCTTGCTCAAGGCTCTGCTGGAAGGGATTCACTTCCATGGAGGCTAAAGGAGTGAGTACTGGGAGTTGCCAAAAACGCTCTCCTAGAGCCACAAAAGCAGTTCATCCCCTTTGAAGGTAAGAGAACCGGGTGGGAAGAGGTCTTTAGAGAGAGGACAACCCGATCAGCCTGTCTCGCTGTGATCCTTGCTCGCCCTCTCAGACATCGCTGTGCGTAGCATGTCAGCTGTTCTCCAGTCGTGTGCCCTGTGGTCAGCCCTTCTGCATCCCGGGTGGCATTTCCCCTGCACATGTCTTACATCCGCTGGGTTTCGTTTATCTATGAATGTTTGTATTTCTGCACTCTTTCCTTTTGCTTTTTGCCCCCTGCTCTGTGTTCCCACATCCCACGCTTTCAGGGTTGGGACTTGCCACCTCCCCAGTGGCCCAAGTCTTCCACGCAGCCCAACTGAGGCTTCAGCCCTCATCCAACTGCTGCCACCTTTTTTTAAAATTTCTTGTCTTGAGCTCTGCTCCACTACCACGTGTTTGAAGTCGGATAAAGGTGGGGACCACACCGTGATTTTGTCCAGGGATGCATCTCAGTTGCACTGAGCTTTGGCTCCACTTTCCCTCCTCAGCAGATCTGCTTCTTCCTTCTTTCGCCCTTGTTTCTAA
Source organism: Struthidea cinerea (assembly GCA_013397865.1). Lineage (NCBI taxonomy): Eukaryota > Metazoa > Chordata > Aves > Passeriformes > Corcoracidae > Struthidea > Struthidea cinerea. The sequence goes on along the minus strand of VZTI01003648.1, from coordinate 736,973 downwards.
AAGGATCTTTTACTCTTTGTTTTCACTGGAGTCAGCTTGATTTTGGGGAATTCCACTTCACCCCATTCTCCCTGACAGCTCTGGTATCAACCTGCTTTTCAAGTCTTCATTCAAGACTTCTGTTCATCCCTCCATTTGAGTTGATCTGAATCAACTCATTATAAGTTCAGGCCAAGTTTTCTTTCTCTCATCTGCTCTTTCATAATTTCTATGCTGCTTACCAAAACCAGGTCTAAAATAGCATTGCCTTTTGCTGATTCAGTGATGATTTAGTGAATAACTTTTTAGCCAACACTTCCAGGAATATCTGGGCCATGCCATTGTTAGCAGCACTTATTCTTCAGCCTACCTCAGGGCAAAATGCCCTGCAGGCTTTCTGGTCTGACACTAATGTTATTGTCTTTCTTTCCCAAACCTGACCTCAAGAAGCTGCCTACTGCCCTCTGATGTAACAGAGCTGTGTGCTGGTGCTCTGCAGCCTTCCAGCTCCCTTTCCCCTGTAAATCTGTAGGGAAGGGTCACAGCCTTGAACTACAATGTGTCTTTTTGAGCCCATCTGCGGCTTTTGCCAGTGCAGCTCTCTGACCCTTCAGCATCTGCTGCTGCTTCAGTCCCATGCTCACATATGGAGGCTGAGAGTTAACCCTGAATCCAACAGGAATTGCTCACACAAAAGGGAACCTCCTGATCCTGAAGGATCCTGTTTTGCCCTCTCACCCTCTTTGACATCTTGATGCTCAGCCACCCACGCAAGACTTAAGCTGTGCTGCCAGTGATGGCTGCTTCCTAGGCTGCTGTTCTACTCGTGCTGTCAGTGCCTCAGAGGTGGATTTTTCCAGGCATGTCCAGGAACTGTGTGATGTCCTCATCCCTTGTGGACTCAAATGCTCTTTGGCTGGAGTCCAGCACCCAGCGAAGTTGGTGAAAGACTCCTGAGCACTACAGAGGGTATTATTCCAGCAGTGTTGTGCTTCCCATGATCCCAGGGGAATGTCTGGCTCTCTCGCAGCCTTCCCTTCCCATCTTGCATGTGGTTTGTATCTGGCTGTGTTACCAAAGCCTGTCCAGATGAGAGTCATTTGGATGTTGCTGCCTCGTCAAGTTGTCATGCTGCTGGCAGAGATGTTTGTGGCATACCAGCAGAGTGCTGGACTGGAGTCAGAGCTCCCAGACGTGGTCATGGGGATGCAAGCAGTCTTAGTAAGTACAGAAGGACTGAAAAACACAGCATCCCCCCTGCTGCATTAATGCCAGAAATTTTTGGGCAGGTAAAGCCAGAGTGTGAGGCAGCTGCAGTTACAAGAATGGCCATCAGCCTCGTCCGGAAGCAGACCAAGTAACCCATCTGGGCTCGTCTTCTGTGCCAAGGTGGCACCGTGTTTGCGCTCTGGAGGTGGGCTTTGTCTGCCTGTGGTAGGGCAAGGAGGGAGGCAAGGCTGAGATGAGATGAGGACAAGGCTGAGGGTTCCCGAATTCTAGCAAGGAAGGTTCATTTATGCAAGCAGAGAGCCCAGGTTGGGAGCCTTACCTATTTAGACCCCCTGCTGAAGAGTCACCATGAAGAGGAGTCCTTTGGTGGGTCAGAATGGAAGATATTCACTTTGGCTCACCATCAGGAGGAGCATCTCGTGGATGACGTGGAGAATTTAGAGAGTCCGCTCTCCCAAAACGTTCACGCCATGTGGATCAGCGCCTGTCTTCGTGGATTGAGCTGTGACTCAGAGACAAGGTGGCTGTGTTTGTCCTTAACCCTTCGCAGCCTTGGAGAAATGCCTTACCCACGCACTAAAAGTGTTGTTGGCAGACTGGTGCTCGTTTCTGGGAAGTCTGAGGGATTCCTCACTTGTCAAGCAGAGGTTTGGGGGGAAAGGGAGCCTCTCTGCTCGCGGGAAGTAGGAAGAGGAATTTCCTTGCAGTGGTTGAGGGACATGAAAGCAGAGCCAGGAATCCCCTGTGACTTCTTTAGGCTGCATGGTTAGCTGGAGCTGGCTGTGTCTCAAGTATTTTCCAGCTGTCCGTGGAGGGCACTTGGACAGCTTCCACCCAACCCCACTCCCACATCCCCTCTGAAAGGTCTACTGGGAGAAGACTCCTATTTTTGAGTTGCAGTGGAATTCCTGTGGCATTACAGGCTGCACCCTTTGCAGTACCCAGAGAACTCGGTTTGATTTATGGTACTGCAGGGGGTACGTGCTGGCCTTGCTTCTCATTCGGAGGTGCCATCTCTTGCTGGTCATGGCCACTTTGTGGCCTCAAGGCTTCCTGTTATGATGTAAAAAGTGCCCCCCTTGCCCTTCTCCTCCCAGCTTCTCCCACGTCAGGCTTGTTTTGCAGCTTCACTGTGCTTTCTGCTGCCCCATGGATTAGCAGATCCTCTCCTCTCTCCCACCTGTCCAGCAGCCATGGTCCTGTTGTTGCTCCCAGGAATTTGTGCTGGAAAAGCTGCATCAGCTCTGTCTCTCCCGGGTGTCTCAAGTGTTCTCCTCTGACCCAGCCGGCCCAGAGCCTGACTTACAACCGTGGTTAGGAAGGTGCTGCCTCCCCCGTGGGCAGGACAACACTTTCCAAGGAAAAGCATGAGAAAAGAATGTGAGTTCTCCAGGGATCATGGGTGGAGTGGGATTTTTCAACTGCTCAGAAAGGAAGCTTTGGGTCTTTTGACTTTAATAAGGTAAGGTGTAGTGCAGTAAGAGTTTACCATGCAAATCTACAGCCATTCAATGACTTTCCCCTTTGATATGATGGGGTGACACAGGGAAGATGGAGCAGGACTCCAAGAAGGCAATTGTCAGGAAGCAATGGACGCAACTGGGAATGTGAGAAATTTGGATTAGACTTGAGGAATTATTTTTAACTTGGGGATGCTTAAACACTAGAATAGGTTGCCCAGAAAGGTTTGGAAACCTCTGTCCTTGTGGCTGTTCAGGCCCCAGCTGGGCATGACCTTGAGCAGTGTGGTCTAATTAGACCTGATTTTGAACAAGGGGGTCAGAATGGCCTGTGGAGATCCCCTCCATCTGCAGCGGGGTCTCTGACTCTGCTGTTCTGTGGTGACAGTCACTGAAGCTGCTCCAGCTTCTTTTCCTTTTTCCAACAGCAAGAAGCCCCGCAGGATGGCAGCCCCTGGCTGTGTCCCATACGAGTAAAACGGGATGCAGTGGGGTGCCTTAGAGTCCGGTCATCAAACCGTGTCGTTCAGCAGAACTCTGAGCCAATATCCCCCGTTGTGAGGGAGTGCGTCGTTCCTGGACTCATCCCTTCAAACGCCGTCGTTCTGGACGGTGTTCATTCCCATACTCGTGTCTAATAAGGGCATTCCAGAGCCCTCCCGTCCCTAATCTCTCTCAACTGTTGCACACACCCTTCTTGCAAGCTCCACTCTCCCAGGGCTGCAAGTGCTCCCCACCAGGTTCCAGGTGTCATCTCCACAGAGTTGGCTGCTCACCACTGAGCTTTGGAGGCCCTTGGAAAAACAGTCACTTTGAATCCGGCGAGCCTGATGTCCCACCTCTATCTCCTCTGTCCTCTGCCCTACTCTTTGGGGTCAGTTTGGGTTTTGCTCCTTGGCTGGTGTATCTCACTCTACCTTGGTGTATCCTTCTGTCCTTCCTTTGTGCTTCCATGTTGGGTTGCGGTGCCCATCCTGCTGGAAACACCATCTAGTCTGGAAGACTCTAGTCTTGCAGACATTGGAAAACTGTTTGGGAAGCAGAGGAGAGTGCTGTCCTTTAGGCTGTTTGTGGAGCCCGAAGGCTGCTCTGCCTTCTCCTCAGCGAAAATCACAGAAGCACTGAAGGAGAGGGAGAGCATAACCTTGGCAGGAAGAAAAAAGGCTCAGATGCCAGTTGGATGCTCCTTGTCTAACCTAAGGATGCCAGCAGGAAATGTAGATTGAGGGGAGTTGGAGTTGCCCGTTCCAGAATTGTTCTGCTCGCATCTTTGGGGACGTTAGCAGGATATTTGTGCTTTCCGTGCCATAATGGGTGAAATTGGGGTCCTTTCTTCTCCTTGCCCATCCAACCCAGTGCTCAGTGCTGGAACTGCTCCCTCTAACCCTTACACATCCCTGAGCCATCCAGATCTCTCAATGGAGGGAATTGCAGTTATGTATAATCAAGCCTTGACAAAAAATGTTGCTAATGTCAAGGGAACGGCAGGCGACAGCCAGAAAAACATCATGTCTCCAGAAGAGGGGCTGCAGGAATATCCCTCTGAATAGGGCTGACGTCGGCTCTTGGAATTTGGACGGCCTGGAAGGCTTTGGGGCTATTTTTCCGAGATATCATAGGTCAGGAATTGATGTTATTTTTAAGTCTGTGTCCCCCGAGCAGCTCTGATGAGTGAAGGAGACTTTCTCTCCCCCCTCCCCCTCCTTATGCTCTATTTCTATGAAATTTTTGCTTCTATTCCTTCCGAGTCATGCCACAAGTATGTCCTTCAGGTTTGTTTATTCTTCTCACTATCTATTCCTCCCGGCCTGCTCCCGTCTTGGTTGGGTTGAAGGGATGGCGTCAGCGTGGCGCGTGTCTGGGATGCTCAGGCGAGACATCACAGAGAAGGGATCAAGTTCTCCTAATTTGTCCTTTCCGGTGGGGAGAGTTTTCTCTCCACAAGCTGATGTGGCTGGGGAAAGTGTTCTGGGAATGCTGCTTTGTGGTGGGAGATCTCGGGGCCTGGTGAAGACAAGCTGGTCATCTCATCTCGCCACACAGCCCAGCCAAGATTTTTCTGAAGTAACTGAATCTTCAGAGCTCCTGGGAAGGTGGGTGAGATGCCTCCAGCCTGGGAAGGTCTTTTGGGGGCTGACTGGTTAGGAGAGAGGCAGTCAGAAGATCCTGATTATCTGACACCTCCCAAGTCAGCAGTGGCTTTTGAAAGCCTCTGCTATTCTAGGTCCAGGGAAATAGCCCTTGGGCTTACCCAGCTCTGTTCCACATGCCGCCCTGCTCTAGTTTATTTCTGGAATCCTTTCTTTTTTTCATTTTTTCCTCCTTCTCTTCAATTTGCTGTAGCAACCTCTCTCTTTCTAAACAAGCCTGTTGGTGTAGCAGCTTGACTAGGGATCTTGCCATTTCAAACAGAGCATTTGCACTTCTCGCTGGTTTCCTTTCTCACTTCACCTCTCAGATGAGAACGTGCCCTTTTCCCCTTAGCCCATGCTCAGCTCCATCCTCCTGTCTGTCATCCCCCGTGGTGAGGAACGCACTAATGGGCATCCCTGCGAATGGACACCACCAGAAGCAGCTTGTTCAGACAGAGCTGGTGCTCCTTTGTGGCGAGCCCAGTGTGAAGAAACGACTGTGCTGCCTTCATAATCCATCCTTGCAGCTCAGAGATGCCAGCTGCTCCTGGAAGCATGGGAATAAGCGAAATGCTTTCCACCACCTTAATGTTGCTGTTGGCCTCATGCTGCAGGTTTAGTCATTCTTATGACATATTTCCACAATGGTGTGTTTCCATCATCATTCCACGGTGATGTATTTAAAGCCTTTCCATGAGTTGTTTTTTTCTTTTTTTTCTTGCTCAGAATCTCTTAAATGAATGGCTTCACTAACTGTGGGTCGGGTTTTGAAGACTTAGAGATAAGTCATAGAAATGTGGAGACAGTGTGTCCCAATCCTGTCTCAGCCCATGAGGTTAGTGGCACAGACGGTGGAAATGGTAGTACTTGATTTACGGAATAACCTGAGATCTAAGGGGCCCCCACAAGGATCACTGAAGTCCATTTAAAAAGGGTACCTGGCATTTGCAGCACAGTCCAAGGCCTCATAATTCCATTGCTGTTATCACTGGAATTATTATTGCTGATTTTACGTTAGACCTTGATTGTTTTGCATCGCTGAGGACGTGAACTCCCTAAAGACCAATGTTGGTGTTCTGGTGAATGGGATACACAGACTTTTGACCTGTGCAGAAACAGTCACACAGAGGGAAGAGCAAAACCTGACTTTCCTGACTGCTGGATTTTTGGGTCTCCAAGCGCTGAGATGTGGCACGCTGTGAGGATCACTTCATGGACACTCGGATGTGCCCGTGGGTGTTACTGCCCTGCTGCAATGCCTACTGCCTACCCACCTCTCCCAGCCCATTACCTTCCTGTGGCCTTTAGAAATGGATGTCTTGGATATCCCCATTCCAGTGTTCTTTCTGCTCCTGCAACTCTTTATTCCCAGCTCTGAAGATGGGGGGAGAGACAGCCAGCAGTGTTGTCAGGAGACTTTCCCCACTAAACTTGCCCTTCAATGAATCTGGCTCCAGAGATTGCCCTCTCCCCGCTAAGCTTATTTTGGGAGATTTTGTTTTTTCCCCTGCTGGCTGCTGCAGACATCCCAGACCTGCTCTGGAAGTTTCAGATCACGTGCAGAGGGACAGACTGATGCAAAGAGGGCCCAGCTCAGTGCTGGTGAGACCCAGGCAGAGTCTTCTCCGAGGTTCATTTTGAGCAGAGCTGCGAGAGCGCTTTTGGCTTCATTTCCGTTTTCTTGTTGTTGTTGTTGTTTTTGGTTGGCTGGTTGGTTTTTGTATTTTTTTTGGAGTAAATTCCGAGATACCTTTTGCTCATGCTCTTCCTTGTGCAACACGTGGGGGTGTGTCTTGATGAGAGATGTGCCTGTGCACTGCCGGGACACCCTTGTTGTTGCCATGTGCTGCCATCTCTGGAATACTGGTTTTCCTGGGGAAAAGGATGGGATGGAAGTCCAGGTAGACTAGAGAAGCTGGAGAAGAGACTTCTTGGCCCCAGCTGACAAACCCTCTCTGCTCCCAGCAGTAAGATTCGATGTCCATTCCTGTCCTGCCCCATATCAGGGGCAACCCCTGAAAACCCCTTGTTAGAAACAGTTGGAGTTCTGGATTCGTTCTTCTCTCCCTCCACCTGAAATTCTGCTCTTCTGACACCAAACCCCCTCTCTTTTCCCCCAGCAGGACCAACCTCTGCGTTTCGTTCCTTCTCTCATGTTTTCTCCTCCTGTTTTGTCCCCTATTATCCTCTTTCACGGGGCTTCTTTTGTTCCCGCTGTTGGTGCACCTTTTCTGAGGGTAGACCTCGTGAACAAAGCCACTGTAATTAGCAAAACTTCTTCAGACTTGCATGAGTGCCTTCCAAACCCCTCGCCAGCAGAACTTGCACCTTACAGAGCAGAGCCTGCGGTGTCCTGTTGGAATGCTGAATTCTTCTCTGCCTTAAAATGCTCTTGGTTTCAGAGAGTTGAGGATGTCTCCAGGGCTGTTGCACCCTTTGTAGGATGTCTGTGGGATGGCCTCCTGTAGGTGCTAAAAAGCTGGAAGCAGAGAAATTCTTCAGCCTTTTCTCAATATTCTGTGAGCAGACTGTCTTTCCTATGTAAAGTATTTTAAACAAGGTCACAGTTCCATAAACTTCTTGCACCTGCAGGCTGTTTCGCAAGATTGTTATGGCTTTGACTTTGTAAATATTTTGGAATAGGTATCTTAAAACTTGGCCAATCCTCTCAAGGGGTGGATGGCCGAGGAACCAATTACCTATTGCCGCTCAACACACTTTTTGTGATCTATCCTATATAGTAGTCAGAAAATTATTAAAGCAAAAAGCTTCGGCTTCCACTTGTTCATGAGCCTGGACTCTGTGTCGATTTCTTTATGCGCCTCAGACGTAACAGCGACATCTGAGAAAAGGCTGAAGAATTTCTCTGCTTCTAGCTTTGTAGCACCTACAGCCTCCTGCTTTTCCCCCTCGCTCTGTGGGACCTGTGTGCTGACCGTCTCCTCTCCTTTGTCCATGCAGGGCGTACATGAGCGTGAAGGAGCTGAAGGAGGCCCTGCAGCTGAACAGCACCCATTTCCTCAATGTTTACTTCGCCAGCTCGGTGAGGGAAGAGCTGGCTGGTGCTGCCACTTGGCCGTGGGACAAAGAGGCCCTTAGTCACCTGGGTAAGTGAGTCGTCCCGTTCACGGCATCTCGGAATTGCTGGTTTTCCTCCCTCTTCCTTGACTTGGCAAAACGAGGTGGGCGTGCCGTGCCTCGGCGTTGTGGATGTTTGATAAGAAGGTTGTGATAACAGGGTTTGGGTGCTCCAACAGCTGCTGCCGTGAGGAAAAGAGCTTCCTGCTCCCCGAGTCCGTGTGGGTGAGAGGATGGGGTTACACACTGACACGGGACTTCAGCATTGCTGTGGGAAACTTCTGATGGTGAAGGCAGTGAGGCAGTGGCATTACAGGTTTTCCGTAAGTGCGGGCTCTGGAGAGGGCTCCAGACTCACATTTGGTTTCTGCAGGTTTTATCTTTTAGGATTCTGGGGAGAGTGAACTTCACTCTGCAGCCCGTAATAGCGAACAGACACAAACCAGGAGTGTCAGTGTTTTCAGAGCTGAGATGGCAGATTTCAGCAACCCCAGGGCTGCCCAGGCAGCAGCCCAGAACCAGCCACTTCCGAATCCAGCTGCAAGTGTGAGGATAACTATCAAATTTTACCATGTTTTTATAACTTGGCCTGCTACCTGCTGGAGGCAAGTCCTCGTCGGCTGCGAAGCAGCCAAAATGGCGACTGGCTCCCTAGAATGTGGTTGTTTTGTGCGTTTTCTGCTGTTTCTGTTGTTTCTCTTTTTTCTGCCCCTCCTACCACCTCGTCAGTGTCGGAGTTTTCTGGCAAAGCCCTTTATGCTTTGCCGTCAAAATGTCTAAAGCGTTTCTCAACAAGTAACTGGAAATAATTACTCCTGACACCTGCACAGCAGACCTAGACCTTCTGCTTTTACAAGTGCGTGATGTTCAACCCTTAAAAGTTTTACACTGCTGTTAAAGACCTGTTTTAAAGTTCCTTTTTGCCAGTTTCCCTCCCTCAACGAGTTTCAGGGCTGTTTTTTCGATAGCATATGGCTACAGCTGCTTGTTGGGGAAGGCAAATCTCCATGAAATTTATTCTTCCAGCTTCCAGAAATCACTTCCAAGGCTCAGCTTGACAATCATCTGACTGCAGCAAGTGCTTCAGCCACACACGTTCTCCTGAGACCCCTCCCAATGGCTTGCAAGCAGTTGCACAGAGGGGTAATTGGGGTGACTGGTCTCATGAAAAGCTTGCATTTAGCTCCAGTCTCCGTGCTCGTGTCCAGCCAGGGACACGAGAAGTGGCACCATCTGGAAATGTTGGATCAGGGTTTTAGCATGGAGGTTCAGGGGAGAAAGGGGTGTTGTCTTGACTCTGGTGCCAGAGCTGTGAAGTATGAAGCTGGATCCGAACTTCTTTGAGGCTCTGGCACGGACTGTAGACTTCGGTTCAAGGCTGTCCTTGGTTTTTAGATTTAATGAGCTCGGGAGGGCGGGTGGCAGACTCTGCTCTCCGTAAACAGCGAGCTCCACCACATCACCACTTGCTTTGTACCACGCACAATGTATATTATTGTCCCACACAGAAGAAACCTCGGGCTGAGGAGGCCGTGAACATGTGGCTTTTGACAAAAACTCTCACAAGAGGCCACTGGAGAATCTGAGTGGATGTGGAAGTAAAGTGGTGAGTGAAGAGAAAGGAAAACCTTGGGAGGAGTTAATGGCAGTTTGAGACGAATTCCTGAGCTTAGGGACCTAGCTGTGGCCAGGGGTGGAGACAGGACACAAGAGAGGGGTCTGTCTCCAAAAAGACAGGCTCCTTTCCTTGTGCTAAATCTTGCTAATCTCCTGCCTACCCTGACCTTAAAATATGAGGGTCAGCACGCCAGACCTGCACCCCTCACGCTGCTGTCTGCTCCCACGGAGCAGAAATGCCATGCTGATTTTTCCCTACACACAGGCACTCCTGCTTTAGTTCTCTGCATGAATCAAACTGGTTCCTTGACTTCTCTGAGAAGCCAAACTGCTTCTTGTCCCCAGAGAGTCTTGGTCAGATTTTGCTCTGTTTGTTCCTCTGAACTGGACTTCCTTAGATGTTTCCAGCAGAAGCATCGTGAGACTTCTTCTTCTCCAACTGCCTTCCCTTCATCTATTTTAATACTTTGCCTCAGCCCAGAAATCACTAGATTTTCTTGTTCTCCGTCAGTTCTTCTCCAGAAGTTGTTTAATCTGCCACCTGGATTTTGATCTTCTTATAAACCGTTTTTTCATGATCTTTGAGTGTGTTTTTCGAGAGGGTCCTCCTCACCTTCCTGTTGGTGTCATCACCTTCTGGAAGTCTTCAGTGAACTTTGTTTTTCATCCCCTTCTCTTCACAATGCTTCTTCGGGGCTACCAGGAATTACATGACCATTTGTGTGCTGGTTACTTACAGTTCTATTGCCCTTCTCCAGAACTTTTTTCCCAAATAAATTTAATTTTCAGGCAGCCTTTCTGAAGGCTTAGGGATAGTTTACCAATAATACAGCCAACAGCAACTACTTTCAATGAAGCATAAAAGATAATTACTGGCTTGGAGAGGGCTGAAGTGGTCTATGAAATTTCTATAGACTGTGTTTCAGCTGCTGTGGAGCTCCCAGACAGAGACAACTTGCTGCCAGACAGCAGCAGAGGTAGAAGGGCTCAGGTCTGTTTGCACCACTCCCTGTGACTGTACTTGTCTGTTTCAGTCTTTCCACCGTAATCACAGTGAGTTCCTCGCAAATTCAGATTTCTTGGAGTCTGGAATGAGTTTTCTGAGAACTTAGAAGTAAATCTTTTTTAACTACAAAGCAGAAGGAGTCAAAGAACTTCCTTTAAAAAAAAAAAAAAAAAACCAAAAAACCAACAACCAAGCCCTTAGCTTTCTGTGGTGGAAAGCCTTGTTCAAAACACCCAGCGACGTAATAATGCAGATGCTTTAAACTTCGTGCGTGGCTACATGTGAACTGCATAAACATGGTCGAAAGGCAGGGGAATTGTGAACATTTGATGTTATAAATACCTTCTGTCGTTATATAAGCTGAGGCCAGCTCATGTATCTGGCAGAGGTCAGTGGATGCTGAAGGAGGGCCAGCCCTTCCACCCGAGCTACCTTAGGCAATGGCCATCTTCCTGTCTGACTAACCGTGCTGCGTTTGTTCCACTAACTGCTGTGACTCAGTGCTTGGGGAAGACTGGCCCTGCAGTGCAGGTTCAGCTTTGTGCTCTGCTGTTTAGAGGTCCTGCAGTTACCTGAGGATGTCCTCTGGGGACAGCCCCGACCTAGGAACGGGTTGGCTCCTTTGGGGCCGGCGTGGACAGGAGTCCTTCAGCATTGCCATTGGTCCTGGCTGGTGGCAGAGAACCTCCTGGGAGCGGGAGCTTCCAGGGCTCTGTGAGTAAAGGAGGAGCAGGGTCTGCACCAGCACGGACCCCTGGCTGTACTGGTGGGCTGGGGATCTCCTGTTGCGTGTTCAGAGCGGAGGCTTGGCCTCGGGGACATTACCAGGTCATGCAGCTGGTAGGGCTGGCCTGGAGGGACAAGGTGTGGGGAGGCCAGACCTGAAGCTTTCCAGCTGCCTGGACTTGGCTGGGTGAGCAAGTCCAAAGAAGTCTCTGGTTCACCTGCCTTGGGGTGCTGGACCGCCCTGATACCACAGGGACATGGAAGTTTTTAGCTTTGTTGTGTAAATGCTGACCTTGTGGACCTCCTTGAGCCCGTCCTCAGGCACTGGAAGCCCAATTTAACCCTTCCCCAGGGCAGGAGGAGGCAGAGGTGAGAAGGGAATGCCTGATCTGCAGTGGAGAGAGAGCGGGGAGGGTGGTCCTGTTGGGATGTTGTGAACACTTCCACATCCTGCCTTCACAGCCAGGATCCTGCAGAGGGGAAATAGAGCTTCCTGGTCCAAAGCTGGGAGCCCTCCCAGCTCATCAGGGAGCAGTGGGGACAGGGAATGAAGGCATAGGGAGGTTCTGGAAGGCAGAGTTCCCGGGCTGTTTCTAATTCTGCCGTTTAATTAGCTGTTAAAATGAGTACTAAAAATATGGTCATCCTTGTGGAGCATGGGGGAGGAATGGGACAGGGAAAGCCAGCAGGGAGGAGGGGACAGGGTACCCCGGCCTTGGCATCCCTCTCTTGTGACAGTTTTCTGCCTCCCTGTACTGGAATCCCCTTTATTCCGCCACATGGGAAGAGCACTGGGTTTCTGCAGGGAGGAGGGCTGGGCTGTGCTTGGTCCTCAGCCCCTTTCCCTGTGGTTACTGCCGCAGGATGTGTGCAGGGCTTCCTTGTCTCATTTACTTGTTTGTGAACTCTATTTTCTCTCTGTGCGTGCGTTCCTCCTTTCAGACCTTTGGGCAGGCAGCCCCCCTGCCTTGCTCCGGCTTGGGTTTGGCTGTGGAGATGCCTTTTCTTTCTTTTCTCTCTTCTCTCATGCCCTGTTTTGATTGAAATGAGAAGCAGCTTTTTTTTTATTTTTTTTTTTTTTTAATGTCCCCACTGGGTTTCCCATCGATGGGATGCCCTTTGCTATCTCCAGCATTTACCAGTGTGGTAATTGAGAGGGTGATGGCTTCCAGAAACCTAAGAGCTGGCAGCACAGAACGTGGAGGTCCCCAAAAGGATTTTTCAACCTCTGTGCCTTCTTGTGACCCGTCTCCAGGCAACTAAAGGGTCAAGAGCTGACTGGTGGGATGCAAAGTCCTCTGCTCTGTTGTCTCACAACTAGGAAGAAAGGGAATGCAGCCACTTTGTGACCCATCCTTTGCCTCAAGCCCTGGGCAGAAGATCCACACTGTGGGAAGGAAGAGCAATAAACATGAATTTTGAGCTAAGAAACGGTGCCACTTGACAGGTCAGTGGTGCCTCTCAGCCCTTCCGCAGGCCACACACGCAGGATGTTCCATAGGAGATGCCGCCCTTATTTCTTCACCCCTTGTTGGAAGGGCTCAGGAGAACTGCTCGGGGCATCTCTGAAGGTCCCTTTCCAGCCCCCAACTCGGTGCTCACCCAGCATGGCTCCCCCTTGCCAGGGACTCTGCGATCTGAAGAAAAACCCTCTCTTGGAAGGAATGCCCCATCCTCGAGGACATGAGGTAGTCGGTAGCGCGCGGAGCTGATCCAGGAGCAGATTTCAAGCAGCCTGTGTGGCTGGAGACAGGATCACTCTGTGGCCACCTGCCAGCTCTAGCTTTGCTGGCGGGGCAGCGATCATCAGCAGAGACGCAGCAGCGCAGGCTCTGCCGTGAGGTAGCTGGCACAGTAAATCCTCCAGGGCCCTGCAAAGGAGAAGGGAGCAAGCTGCGCCGGAGCCAACTATTCACCACGCTGCCATCCAAAGCTGTCTGGGTTAAAAGCGGTTGTGCAAAAGCAGCCTCCTGAGGCGTGGAGGAGTTGCCTGGAGTCAGCCTGGGCGCATGCTGGGGTCTGCTTTTAGCACCCCTGCCTTGTTGATACTGCCCAGCCCTTGCTCCTCCACTCTCAGGCAGTGCGGAGAAGTGGATGGAGCATGAAAACGGGAAGAGAAAA
>VZTI01003648.1:685527-723578 GCA_013397865.1 Struthidea cinerea | reverse complement strand
GAAAAGAGGGAGAAAAGGGGGGGGGGGGGGGGGGGGAAGTGGCCAGTGAAAAACCTCAAAACAGGGAGAAAAATGCGGAGATTCCAAAGAGATTTTAATCTGGACCTAAAAAGAAAGGAGGCAAATAAAAGGAGGCCAGTGAAGCAAATTTTTTTTGTTCTTGAGCACCTTCTGTGGACGGTTTCCTAGCAGGTGTGGTACAGAGCCGTCAGGACAGGGTGTGCATCCCAGGTCAGCAGCTGGAGGTGCTGGCAGTGAGCAGAGGGAAGGCTCTGTTCCACCTAGCTTTTGTCAGTATCCTTGATCCTTTTTCTTCCCATCACAGACGGGCTCACAGGAAAGGAAAAGCAGCTTGTCCTGCAGCCACAGGTCAGTTTAGGGCAGGATCACCGTGGGTCCTCTCCAGCTCCATGCTGTTGCTCTCAGTAAGAGGTGGCAGCTCTGGGGGACTTGGTGTGTGCCCATGCTCCAACATCTTTGACTGCTGAACCTGCACCAAACGGGCTTGGAGATGAACTGTGCCCCTCTGTGTCCCCTTTGAGTCAGGGGTTGGGGTGCCCCAGTGAAGAGGAGAAGGTTTGTGATGGTTTGTGAGAGTCTTGTTGGGTTCACTTGGTGCACCTTGCTCACATGCAGAACCCTCCGAAGGGGAGGAAGAGATCTTCAGAAGCTGTGTCTTGGGAAAATCCCACTCTAAAACACACTGAATTTGCGTCAGGTTTGTGGTAGAAGCTTAGTGGATTTCAACAGCACCTCAGGAGACTTTCAGTTCACCCCTCAGAGTCTGGTCTGGAGGTTGAAGCCGTAGGTCGTGGGTGATTCCTCAGCAGGGGCTGGAGGCAGTGCGCTTGAATCTCCGTATGGGTTTGTGCTGAAGCTGGCTTCTGCTTGGCACCTCGTTGTGCTCACCTGCCATGGGAGCTGGCCTGCCTCAGACACCTGTCCAGGCCAGGGAAGGACTTCTGTCCTCTGGTTCAAGAGATGCTCCCTGTAAAGTCACAGCACAGCTCGGTTTGGTGCCCCAGCTCCAAACCTCGTTTGGAGTTGTGTGATGCAAAGCAGACACCGAATCACAGCCATGCAAAAAGATGCAGAGGGAAACGGTAGCTGAAATGATTGAAGGTGTTGAGGGGGGAATAATGTGGTAGGAGGGGAAGGAAAGCCACCCACCCCTCCTAAGAGGGCAAAGGAGCATCTTCCTATCCTACAAGAGGCTGAGTATGTCCATCTTTGGGTCTCCATCCGGCCCCTCGTCTGTGGCCTGGAAGCACAATGAGAGGAGTTTTACCTCTCACAGGTGAGTAATGACGATGCCCGCTGTCCCTTTCGTGGAATGATGCTCTCTGTGCCTGCACTTCCAGGCGGAGTTGTCCTCAACCCTGCGTACTACGGTATGCCCGGCCACACCAACACCATGATCCACGAAGTGGGGCACGTCCTGGGGCTGTACCACGTCTTTAAGGGAGTGAGCGAGCGGGAATCGTGTGACGATCCCTGCAGGGAGACCGCTCCCTCCATGGAGACCGGAGACCTCTGTGCCGACACTGCCCCCGCCCCAAAGAGCAAACTCTGCCGGGATCCAGACCCCACCAATGACACCTGTGGCCAGACACATTTCACGGGGACGCCCTTCAACAACTACATGAGCTACACAGGTACCGAGCAATCGTCGTTGGGACTCACAAGGGGTCACCTTCCTTTAACATTTGGGTTTCCCTCCCTCCCACCTCCGCCAGCAGTACCTTCCCTCATTCCCCTAACCAACGTGGTCCCTCCTGGCGTGTTGGGATGTGGCAGGCAGTGCTTGCAGAAGCTTCTGAGCCTCTTTCTGTCCATTCCTGCCGGTGGGTCCCTGGACATGCACCGAGGCTGCTCTTGTCTGCGTGTGCCCTTCTCACCTCCTGAAGCTATTATTATTATTATTATTATTATTATTATTATTATTATTATTAATTATTAACCTCCTGACCCCTTTCGGCGTGGTCCCCAGAGGCATGCCGCGGGGGGCCGGTGTTTCTGCCGGCACCCAGGAGAACGGAGGCCGGAGGAGCATCCCTGCCGCTGCCGTGCGGCGCGGGCGCTGGCCCTGCCCAGGTGCCGGTGCCGGGCAGGTGCCGGGGCGCGGAGCTGCTGAGGCAGTGCCATCTTGTGGCTTTGGGGACACACGACACCGGAGAGCCCCCGGCAGCAGAGCCACCGCTCGCTGGTAGCTCCCAGCCCTCCCTAGAAGAAGCCCCCCCCCAAAAAAAGTTCGGCCAGGAGGGGGAAGGGTGCGTGTTGCCGTGCCCCGAGCCTCAGCCCGGCCTCTCTCCTCCCGCAGACGATGACTGCACCAACAGCTTCACCCCCAACCAGGTGGCGCGGATGCATTGCTACCTGGACCTGGTGTACCAGCGCTGGGGCCACGGCAAGAAGCCGGCACCCATCCCGATGCCTCCCATGGTCACGGGGCAGACACAGGATTCCCTCAGCATCTACTGGCTGCCTCCCATCAGCGGTGTCCTCCACGAGAGGTGAGGCTGCCGTGCTTGCCGTGGGCTTGGGCTCGCACGGGAGCCTGCTGGAAGGGACAAGGGGTCTCTGCGGTGGGGACCCCCAGCCCCCTTCCCACCCTGGTCGTGTCCAGCAGAGCCCTCAGACGCAGGAGCCCAGCTGCTGTGATGGGCTCTCCTGCAGGCTTCCTGCTGTCGGGGTGCCGGGAGGGGAAGCCAAAGAGCATCAGGAGGCAACGCCAGCTCTTAAACCCCAGAGTGCAATCAGGGAATGAAAAACGAGCTTCATTTAGCACTTATTGTATAAAGTAGCTATTTACCAGGAGGAAATGCAGCCCTGTGGTTGAGGCAGGGAGCTCGAACCACAAGAGCTGGGTTTCGTTCCCAGCGCTGTCATGGGCTCGCAGAGCAGCTAACTGGGGGTAAGGCGGGAAACTTTTCGAGCCAGAGAAATGGTGCCGAGGAGCCAGAGTTGTTTGGCTGGTGAGCAGTGCGTGGCCATGGGTGTTGGGGGGCTGTCTGTCTTCTCCCCCGCTAAAAGGGAGCCACCAAGACCTGGGTACACCACCAGGGTCTCTACTCAGCAGCTCCTCTTACTAAAATATTTCCATTTCTGCCAGGTTTTAGGTGCTGAGACTTTTTTTTTTTTTTTTTGCTTATGGGGTCATAAGCACATACATAAAGAGCTTTTGAACTTGTTTTGAAGCTGCTTCATAAAGTTGTCTTTTACAATTAAAAGGAAAATGCTGTTTGATGGCAGCTGGGGCATTCTTGGGTCGGTGTTTGCTGGCTTTTCAAAGAACGGGTGCTCTCTGCAGTGGGCTTTTTGCTCAGGAGTAACAAGAGCATGTGCATGTCACCCCACAGGAGAGGCTCTGAGGGCTGGGAAGCCTCGAGTCATCCAAATAAGCTGCTTTGCTGGGGAGTGAAGTGATTTGGGAGCAGGAAACCATGAGCCTAGAAGGGAGGCACTTTGGAACTGTCCCAAGTTGTCACTCATAACTGGCTCAGGAGCTGATCCATTGTGGGAGTCCTGCATCCCCTGAGATGAACTGGTCAAGGAAAGGGGCTGAGGCTGGCCCTTATCATAGAAAAGGGCCTTCATCTTTTTCGGAGAGCACGGGAATTGACATTGTTGTGACTAGTTTGTATTACAATTAACGCTGAGAGCCGAAACCTGACTCTGGGTTTAGCAGAGAGAGCCTTAATTGCACCCACTCTAGTCCAGAGGCATTGCCCTGGGACGTGTGGGGTCTGTTCGCTCTGACTGGCGGGGAGGGGACGGCTTTCTCATCCGAGACTACCCCGAGAGCACGGAGAAGAGGAGAGATTAAATCCCGCCTGTCCCATGGCCACCCTGATCTCCCTGTCTTTGAAGAAGCTTTATTCCAGGCAGGATGATACACACCCAGGGAGCTTCTGAGGCCTTAGCTCTGCTTTTCCACCTTCCTGCCCGAGCCCGCCTGGACAGGCGTGGATGGAGGGTTTGACTTGACGTGGCGGTGTCTGTGCTCTGTCAGCAGGGAGCAGGACACGCTCTGCGACAGCTGTGCCGAGGACGGCACCTTCCGCCAGTACGTGCACGAGGCCTCTTCCCCTCGGGTCTGCGATTCCTCTGGCTACTGGACCCCAGAAGAAGCAGAAGGTAAAATGTCTCCTCTCTTTTGCTGTCTGTGAATCCCCAGAGAGAATCTTGCTGGTACAAGAAAGCAATTTTTTTTTTTTTTTTTTTTTTTCTTGTAGAGAATCAGTTGTCTTCCCTTTGCAAGGGTTCTGTAGTGCAGGAAGGACATCTTGGTGCCCAGGAGAAACCTGGTAATTAATGGCCAGCTGGCTTTGGACAAACCAACTGGCACCCCAACATTAACCCAAATCATTGTTCAGACAGGTGTTGTTGAGAGATGCTGACCAAAGGGAGGAGCACGTAACTGAAACCAATCTTGAAATACAGATCTTAAAAACCTCGGGGACATTCACAGGCTTCAGTGTAGTTTTGTCCAAAGAGAGCAAGAGGAGCTCTGTGCTGAATCCCACTGAGTCTGGGCCGGCCCTGGGCAGCCCGTTCCTCCCTGGCAAGGTGAACAGCAGCCGGGCATTACAGCTTCTCCTGTGCCGAGACCCAGACGCTGGTTTAGGGACCCACCTTGTGGGCACCGTGGTGCCTTTCGGGGTCACACAGCTGTCATAGGAGCTGCTGGGCTTTTCTGGCTGCCTCAGCTCCTCCAAGAGCAGGGAAGAGGAGGCCAAAGAGCAGGGGAGCTGACCCTGGGAAGTGCGTGTGCTGCTGCTGAGCCATGCAGGGCCAGAGGACATGGTTCTGTGTGTCTGTAGTTATCACAAGTGCCTGTTTGTTCTGATAAAAAGACAGTTTGTGGGTTTCTGAAACTTTCAGACTTGTGTGTTAAATGGGTGAAGGCTTTGAATTGGTGCTGGGCCCTAAGGAATGCTTCCAGTGGCTGATGAAGACAAGGGTATTTCTACTACAGAATGATAAATTCCAGTGATCCTTTCTGGTTCTGAAAGGCCAGCACTCCATTTCTCTTGCTGAGTGCTAATCCACCGTTGGGGGAGGCAGGCTGGGGCTCTGAGGTTAGCCTGGGCACTGACCTGGAGGTTCTTCTGGAAAAACAGCTTTCCAGACCTGCTTCCCTGCTTTGGACCTGGTCCCTTCCTGACTATGATCTGTTCCAGCGTGTGCTTGTGCAAAGCTTCAGTCTCTGCTCTGCTTGGAGCGTTCAGGTGCCCTTGGCAAAGTTTCTGCGCCTGTGGGACTACAGAGCAGGCTTCACGTCCCTCAGCTTTTCCCAGGCTGTCCCTGGAGCCTGGCGCTGTGTCCAGCTGCAGCGGGGATACTGCTGTTCCCGTTCGAGGGGGCTGTGAGGCACCAGACCTGCTGAGCCTTGGGCACGTGTGCAGGTACCCAGGAGCTGGCGGACCAGCGGGGATTATTGCTTTCCAGGATGTTAGGGCAGGTGCCACCAGTTCTAGGATGTGCTCGTGGTGGGTGCAAACCCACACCGGTGTGCAGTTATAGACTGGAGATGGGTGAGGAAGATCACCCCTGTGGGTGTAGGTGCTAAAAAGCTAGAATAGGGGAAATTCTTCAGCCTTTTCTCAATATTCTGTGAGCAGACTGTCTTTCCCATGTAAACTATTTTAAACAAGGTCACAGTTTCATAAACTTCTTGCACTCGCAAGCTGTTTTGCAAGATTGTTATGGCTTTGACTTTGAAAATATTTTGGAATAGGTATCTTAGGACTTGGCCAATCCTCTCAAGGGGTGGATGGCCGAGGAACCAATTACCTATAGCCACTCAACACACTTTTTGTGATCTATCCTATATAGTAGTCAGAAAATTATTAAAGAAAAGCTTCCACTTGTTCATGAGCCTGGACTCTGTGTCGTTTTCTTTACCCATCTCGGACGTGACAGCGGCACTGTGGGTGTCCTGTGAAGCCAGCTGCCCCCTGGTTTTCACCAGCTTCCTCCTTGTCCCAGGTCCTCCAGACGTGGATCAGCCCTGCGAGCCCAGTCTGCAGGCCTGGAGTCCGGAGCTCCACCTGTACGACATGAACATGACCGTGCCGTGCCCCCAGCCGGACGGCTGCATCCTGGAGCTGCGCTTCCTGCACCCCGTCTACCCCGACTCCCTCACCCTCTGGACCACGTACCTCTCCACGGGCTCTCCCAAGGCGCTGTCCGACATTGAGATCCTGACGGAGCAGGGGGAGTCCATCCACCTGGGCCCCCTGGACACCTTCTGTGACGTCCCCTTCACTGTGAAGCTCAATATCCCCAAGAAGATGTCTGGAGTTAAGATCTACACCTTTGATGAGAGGATGGAGATAGACACGGCCCTGCTGAGCTCCGTGCCCCGCAGCTCCCTGTGCTCGGCCTGCAGGCTGATCCAGTACCGGCTGCTCCGGGACCCCCCATTTGCCGACGGGTCCCCTGCCACCCCCCTGCAGGCACAGCGCCAGTTCGTCGACATGTGAGTCGCCAGGCTGCTCTGGATTTGGGCTGAGGGGGTGTCTGAGTCAGGTTTGATTCCCTCCTCGTGTCTTGTCTCTTTGAATCCCCGGATGGTTTTGCCTCTGTTTTGTTTTGCCTCCTGTCCCCCCGCTCTGGGAATTACTTCATCCAGTGCCATTGAGCCGGCGTGTGGCAGGCCCACCATGCCAGCACAACCCTTGTGCCACGAGCCCAGGTTAACTGAGAAGGAGCTCGTTAAACCCAGAAACCTTTTCCCCGTCAATACAACCCGTAAAATTACATTTTCCCCGACAATGCAATCAGTAAAACCTTTCCACCATCAATACAACCAGTGAAATGATTACTCAAGCTAATGCCACTTCTCCCCAGCTCAGACCCTTGGGAAATAAGCAATGTGGCCTAAAAGACTCTCTCCCCACATGCTCTGCCTCTGGCCGAGTATGAAGACGCATCGGATTGTGGTGCTGCATGGACACACGCGTGGTGTCCATAGCTGTGGTGAGCAAATCTCAGTGTTGCAGACGTTGCTGTTCCCTCAAGTTCTCTCTGTTCCTGCAGGGAAGTCGTGCCTGGGCAGCTGTACCGCTACCAGGTCCAGGTGGTCTCTGGGACAACCTCAGGAGAAGCCTCCCCGCCGCTCGTCCACGTGCACGGAGCTCCCTACTGTGGGGATGGCAAGGTGACCACGTAAGTCGAAAATCTCCAGCTGCCAGCTGAGGTTCTTTAAGCTGTCAGGTCATCCTGCCCCCAGATGGAAGCAGCAGGCGGGTCCTCCACGCTCGGGTACGCCGCTGGAGGTGCCGCACTGAATCCCTCCAGCAGACCGAGCTGCAGAGCTCGCGTTTTGTTAAGATGCCGCGTGCGCGGGAGGTGGAGATGCTCTTTTTGAGAGGCGTGAGGGATCCGACCTGAGCGTCCCCTGCTCTCGACTGCAGCGCCTGGATTCTGGCCCGTCTCAGGGAACTGCTGCGGAGTCTGACCCAAAGGCTCTGCCTCTGGCAGTGGGCAGTACAGCTTTTCGCACAGGGCCCCGCAGGAGCAGCTTCTGCAGCAAGCACAGTCCCACGCGGTGCGGTGCCTTCAGAGAGCTGTCCAGTCTCTGCTCAGAGAGCCCAAATATTGGGTGCTGCACCATCTGTACACTGAGGGAGCCCAGTGCTCCACCTGCTCTGCCTGGGAGAGAATTATTTCATATTTTAGCTTTTTCAGACTTCAGCTTCCAGGATACTCAGGATCGCTTTCGTTTGAAACCGGTTTTCTTAGCAGTGTGAGGAAAGGGAGAGGAACCTTCTGTCTCTTCCTTCTCCTGCCTCCTTCTCCAGCTCCCACTGAAACCCCAGCCCCATTTCGGAATCTCCTGCCCTCTCCAACACTTGCTTTCTCCAGCAACAAGCCTTCCTGATGCTTAGTTCTCTACTTCTTCCGTTCTCCCACAGCTCTTGCCTCAGGTCTTAGAGAAAAGTCACAGTCCAATCATGTCTGCTCCCAAATGCTGTGCTTTTAACCTCCTTTTATCCCCTGGCAAGGTGTTTTCTCTTGTCTGTCTAATTCCACGTGTGGTTCTTCCTTTCAAGCTGCTTCTGCAGGAATAGAACCAAGATAAGGGCTCCTCACTCGTGACTGGGCAGGAGCACAGGGGTGTTGAGTCAAAGGTGCTGTTAATACATCTGGCTGTTGCCCTCTTAGGAGCCTGGAGGAGGAATGTGACGATGGGGACTTGCTGGATGGAGATGGTTGTTCCAGAAAGTGCAAAAAGGAAAAAGGCTTCAACTGTGTCGGTGAGTCCGAGCAGATTGAGACAGGTCCAGATGGGTTGACTCCTTCCAAGGTAGGAGTCAGAACTGTACGGAATCCACCCTGCTCCTTGGAGCAGGGGGCGATGCGCCTCATGGCAGCAGAACCTGGATTTGCAGCCGGAGTGATCCATGGATATCTTGTCAGGCCCTTGTGGGGGGGAAAACTCCAGGCCAAAGAGGCAGCAAACCTCCTGTAACAAGGTGTGGGTGCCTGGAGCCTGGTTTGTCAGCAGCTCACCCCTGTTCTCCCTGCAGGGGAGCCAAGCCTGTGCTACGTTCACGACGGGGACGGTGTGTGTGAGCCCTTCGAGAGGGCCAGCAGCATCCTGGACTGTGGCCCATACACTCCTGAGGGGTACGTGGATCTGTGGGCAGCCAGAGCCTACGCCTCCCAGCAGGATGCAAAGTCCTGCCCTGCCTCCTTGGTCACCGGAGAGCCGGTTGTGAAGGTGAGTGAAGGCATGGACAAAAACAAACCAAAAAAACCCCACTTTTCTGGGAAAGTCTGTGCTGGGGAAGGCACAGACAAAGCCAGCTGTGGGAGCGTTCATTGATTACTACATTCCCAGCCAGGGAGCGAGTGGAAGACCTGGGCATTTCTCACACTGCTCCTCCTGCATCAGTCCCCGAGTTCGGGAACCGCAGTTCACGGAGAGGTGCTTCATCCTGGCAGGGAGCAGCTCCCCCAGCCACGCTTTTCACTGAGCAGTGACCACCCCATCCCACCAGCCAAGCACTCGGCTTGGAGCGTGTGACTTGTCCCACTGTTGGCTTAAAAAAAAAAAATCCTGTGAGTCTAATACCTTATAAGGTCAGGGCCTGAAAGGATGAAATCACGCACACATCAGCATCTGTACTGCTCCCAAGCCCTCTGATCTGAAGCCAAGGAAAAATCAATGGGAGAATTCCCATCTTTCATATGGGCTTTGGAGCAGAGCCTGGAGGGGATTTTGCCTGATCGGTGTTAGCGTGGTGTGTATGTTCTTTCCTAGCTGGCTGAAGAAAGGCAAGAAATACGTAAAGAGGTCATATTTAGCCCTTTACACGTGTGTTTCTACTGACTTGATATGAGGAACAATCTTCTTGAGACCTGCAGTGTGATTAAACTGCCCAGATGGTACATGTCTAACGAGGTGCCTTGGGCTCAGGTGTCTGCTCCCTGGCAGTGACACCTGTATCTCCCAGGTTTTGTCTGCCAGGCCTGTGGGGATGTCTGGGATGCCACGGGGCATGGAATGGAACCAGAAGAGTGTTATTCAGGCAGATGATGAATCGCTCCTTTGTATCTCATGAGCCCAAAATCAGGATGCCCTGGTCTCGCTACCAGCTCACAGCTTGGCTCGCTGTTTGTTGCTCAGCCCCACAGACACCATGAGGTGCTTGAACAACGTTATTTACAGCACTCCAAAAATGATAAAGGCCTTCTGTGCACACGTGTGGGCAGTGAGATGTCACTTAGGAAGCCACATCCTAACTGTCTTCATGCTAGGAGCCACCTTGGGGTCCTTCACAACATTTGTTGGATCTTCCTTGAGGTTTTGTAGGTGCTGTTTTTTCTCTCCTTCCCTTGCAGCCTTCTGGGCTGACATAACTCTCTCCTTGCAGGTGTGTAAATCCCGCCTTCATGAGGTGCCGAAGGACCTTTTGCAGGCTGCTTGGTTTCCCTGTGCTCCCAGCCCAGAGAATGCTCAGGGCCCAAACGAGGAGAAGATGCCCTTGGGCGATGAGGGAGTTTGGCTCAAGGTAAGCGAGGGCGTGTGGTCGGGCACAAAGGATTTGTCTTTACCCAGCACTGGTGACAAAACCCGTCCTTTTCTGTCCCCTAGGAGCTACAGCAACCTCTAAAACTACTCATATAGTGCTTCATAGCCTACTGAACTCCTTGCAAATCCCAAAATACCTGTGCCTG
This sequence comes from Struthidea cinerea, assembly GCA_013397865.1. Taxonomy (NCBI): domain Eukaryota; kingdom Metazoa; phylum Chordata; class Aves; order Passeriformes; family Corcoracidae; genus Struthidea; species Struthidea cinerea. The sequence goes on along the minus strand of VZTI01003648.1, from coordinate 713,387 downwards.
GATCTTACACAGGTGCCCCATTCCCACTGTGAACAGCAAACCCATCCTGGGGCAGATTGCCAGGAGAAGGACCGTGCGTGCGTGAAACCAAAATACCACAGAAATGCCCCGAGGCTGGGAAACAACTTGCTCCTGACTCTCCCCTGCACTCAAGCTGTGCTTTAATGCCCACAAAGGGGTAGGCACAGGGTAGGGAAGAGCAGCAGAGGGCAGCTGGATGCCCTCTGCCGTCCTGAGGGGACCTGAGCACCCCGAGCCCACAGCAATCAGCTGTGGCACACAGGTCCTTCTGGTGACTCCAGACCAGAGGTGGCACTTCTGTGCCCCAAGAGGCTTGGTCCTGCAGCCCAACAGGGGCACGGGGGCTGCCCTTGGAGGGGTCAAACTCCTCTGTCCCGGCAGGTAGAGGAGAGAGGGACAGAGGAGAGCTGAGGGCTAGGCCGCTGGGATTTTTACAGCGTTGGGTTTCTGACCACAGGCACAGCTTAGAGGTTTTGTGGCTGCTGCCTGGTGTTGCTGGAAAGCCGGGCTCTGGCATGCTGCTCCCTCTGCGCTCCGAGGGGCAGCCTGCCCTGTTTTGTTCGAGGCTCTCTAGAGAGGGCCTCCTTCCCAAGACGCTCAGACAAGTCGGTGAATCATCAAACCTGAGTCAATATAAACCACGGGTGTGTTGCTCTGAGGTCCTCTGTCTCTCCAAAGCAACTTCCTTTAACCTTCTTGCAATTTTCCCTCTCTTCCTCGTCTGCATGCTCACAACCCACTTTCTGGCTGCAGTCTCTGGCCATGACAAACGTGCCTCCTTTCTTCCTTTGCTGAGGAGAAAGCAGTGATCCTCCCCCTCTGCCTTACCTAGATGAAAGCTGGCCTTCCACTTCTCAGCAGGGGTTAAAACGTGTTGCAGTTTTGTTGGAGCTTGTGGTCAGTTCTCTTCCTCTGTGGATGTTTATACTAAAGACTTTCATTACTGGTTCTCCGTGCTCTCTCTAGGAGTGCTATTATTTTCCGCCCATAAAATTATTTATGGACTAGTAATAAATATGCCTTTTTTTCTTTTTTTTTTTTTTTTTTTTTTTTTAATGGTTGNTTTTTTTTTTTTTTTAAAGAGTTGGCCTGATTGGTAACATATTGGGTTAGGAAAGACAGCTTTTTGTTGACAATTTGCCTAGCACAGCTGCCTGCCCGGACAGGAATGGTGCTGCTGATGCACATGTGTACCCATGTGCATGGGTGTTTGGTGTCCACCGACTGCCAGGGCCATTTTAAAGCTCTTGCACCTGTGTCAGCCGGGTTAGAGCTGCACCACAAAACTCATCAGATGGCAGGAATCACTTCCTGCAGTGTTCCTGAAGAGGTGGCACCGATGAACAAGGGAAAGGCTGGGTCAAAGGATCGTGGAATGGTTGAGGTTGGAAAGGAGCTCAAATGCCCTCTGGCTCAAACCCCACTGCCATGAGCAGAGACACCTTCCACCAGACCAGGTTGCTCAGAGCCCCATCAGACCTTGGACGTTTCCAGGGATCCACAACTGCTCTGGAAAGAGCAGTGCCAGTGTTTTACCACGCTCGCTGTCGTGCCGTGATCAGGTTGGGGGTGAGAGAGGTGTGTGTGTGTGTGTGTGTCTGTGCCACTGAACGGAGCCTCTGCCGTGCCCCTCGGGTCTGTCTGCACGTGGGAATCGTTACAATTTGCAGATCTCCAGCCATGCTTTGTTCTCGGTTTTTTAATACATCTGATGAGGAAAGACATCAAAATCACTTGTAAGCAAGTCAGGATGTGTAGTGCAGGAAATTGAATAAGAAAGGGGGGGAGAGGGAGGAAGAAAAATTAAGATGATAGCCTGCTGTGGCCAAGCACATAATACGTATTGAAAAGGATTGGGGTGTTAATCAAGTCAGCTGCTGTTGGCCTCGCTTGGGGCCAGCGTCTTTCAGCCTCGTGCAGATGCACTGTAGGAAGGGAAGGACTGAACTCTCCACCCCAAGATGTGTAGTCCAGGGAAAGCCTCACCCGACTGCTCCAGCTGCCTCTCCTCCCCTGAGGGACCACGCTGGGAGGCTGGGTTAAAATCAGCCAGGTCCTTGGGGCTTCACAGCTGTAGCTCTGTCTTTGAGGCGGGGGGCTCCTTGTCTGTGAGCACTGCTGGCTCTTCTCTCTCTCTTCTCCTCCCTTCTTGCGTTCCTGTTTCTTTCCCTTCTTCCCCCACTTATCTCACCAAGGGAGACAGTGGGGATATACCAAATAAAAGTGTTTGAGCCCTCTGGTCCACTCCTTGCAGCCAGGCCGGCCCTGTAAGTGAGTGAGCCCTGGCTAAGGGAGCGAGGAGACAGCAGTGGGGCCTCTCTCGCGGGGCTTTTCCTGCTGAGCACCTCCCTGCAGGGTGGGACCCCTGGGCTGGAGCCCGAGGTTTTCTCCTGTTCCCGTGCGTGAACAACGCCTGACATGGCACCAACCACCCTGAGGCTAGGCTGCCGTCACAGATTGCGTGGTTGTCCCCTCCATTCCCACAGCCAGCTCCTGGGGCTGTGCCTGGCCAGCCAGGACTTGTCTTCTTTCCAAATACACCTTTGCCTCGGATTTCTGGGCTTCCTTCACGCCAGCACTCAACAAAAACATGGTGTCGGGCGGGTCTTGATCAAAACACATCTCGGCACTGGGGGCGAGGGGGGGGTACCGGGGTGGGGGAGAAAAACATTTCTGTCTCCTCACTTGCAGAGAACATCTGCTCTGCCATGGCTGATGCCATGAGTTTCCCAGCTACTTCCAGCCGCCTTCAAGGTTGTAGACAAGTGGCAAGTTGCTGGCTCTCCTAGCAGGCAGGGCTTCTTCCCACAAGCCTTTCCACATGTTGGCTGGTGGACAGTTTGCTGTCGCAGCTGGTACTGGGGACATTCTTCGGGCTTGTTTTGGTTTTTTGTCTTTTTTGAGGGCTTTTTTTCGTAGGAAGTATTTTGGTGGCAAGGCTGGTAGCTGTTTTGTCTGGGTGCCTCACTTGCCTGGCCAGCTCTGTGTGGGGGGTGGGAGTCAGAGCCTGGTGAAGGGAGAGCAGGAAAGAGGTTGTCCAGGTCTTGCTCAATTTGAAGAGCAGCAAACGTGGATGCTGTGAAGATGCCGTAAATCTATGTCGAGGTGGGACTGAATACGTGAGGAGAAGGCTAGCAAAAGGGAGAAGGGAAATTAGGAGGGAAAGGACTGTTTTGGCTCCCTTCCTTCCCCATCACCTTTGCACCCATCTGCAGCCCTGCAGGGTCTCTGACCCCTTATGCCCATGCCTGCTGTCCTGCTGCTCTCTCTCCCGCCTGTATGGGATCTGAGAAGCTGTATTTGGTGTGCCTGCTCTCAGAGTGTCTCCTGCCCTCTCTCCTAGGTTTGCTTTGAGAGGCCTGCCGTGCCCACCTCTCTCCTGGTCTTCCTGGCCTCCTCTGGCAGTGTCCCAGGCCAGCAGCGCAAGCCCGTGGTTGCCGTCCAGCTGACTGACACCGATGGGCGGAACCGGTCTTTGGGTGAGCAGCCTGTGGGCTGGGGCACCAGCAGGGACACCCGGAGCCGCCACCATGGCTGCGATCCCTCACTGCTGTCCCCTCGCAGGATCTTCTGTCCTCCAAGCCGGTCTGTTGGCATGTGGGGGTCGCAGATGTGAACCTAAAGCAAATCCCTGGTGTTGGGGTGCACTGGGTGGTGGTGGAGAGATGGGCCCTGAGGATCAGAGAGAGGGCCTCTGTCCTGGGCCCGGAGGTGATCCTGGGAGTGCATCCAGGTCACCGGGGACGGACTGAGAGAGGATTGTGTGTTTATGGACAGCCTGGGCCTGTGAGAAATGTTAATTGGAGTTTGTGGCCTTACAGGGCATTGTTTGCCTATTACCATACTAGGTAAAATCTGTGCAATACCCCAGGTGATTGGGGGACACTGTGGTGAGCATCTTTCCTGTTTATAGGATGTGATATCCTGTGGGGTGCTGGTATTTAGGGAATTCTGACTGCGCAATAAATGGCTTTGCATTCTCCATCCGATGAGCAAGGTCCTTGCCCATGCGTCCTTAGTGCCCCTGGAGCTGGACTAGTCACTCCTCTCTTTGCCCTGTCCCGCAGGGATGCACGAGCTGTCGTGTCAGCACAACCCCCTCGTCATCGATGTCACCCACAGCCAGGAGGACCCATCCCCACGGGTTGCTTCGGTGCTTCTCAACTTCTCCTCTCCACTTGTGGGCATCGCAGCCGTGGCCCTGCGGACCTTGGCTCAGCCCGGCTCCTCTGACCCCCTCGCCTCCTGCCTCCTGCAGCACGAGGAGGGTTGTGGCCATCACTGCTACAGGTACGGTCTCCTCAGGGCACATCCCAGCGGCCACGCAGGGTCATTGCTCTCCTCTGGGAATTTGTGTCGGAATTCTGGAGTTCTTGCCTTCTCGTTGAGTGCTTTGTGACTATCCTCGGGTGGCTTTCGAGGTATTGCTGGGAGATCTGATGTAACGAGTCTCGGTTTGCTTATCTTGCTGGAGGGGATGGGAAGGCAGAAAAGCAGATGTCGTGCGTGGCCTCTGCTACTAAACTGTGCTACAGGACAGTTTCCTGGTGGGAAAACCAGAAGAAGCTTGAGAACGGCTGAGAAGTTTTCACGGGGGGGTTTTGCCAAAGCCTCAGAAAGCAGCGAGTGAGTGAGGGGCGGCGTTTGCAGAAGGGGCACTGCTCTCCGAGCGGGTCGTGCTGGCAAAAGGACGGGCAAGGGCTGGTGTCCAAAACAGACTGAGTTCACCCGGGCTGAAGCAGCGTGCTGAGCAGAGGTGTAGGCCCAAGGAGGGGTGAAGGGATGGTGCTCAGCCTGGGTGCTGGAAGGGTGGAGGGGCTGACGACAGCCAGATCTGCCAAGTCTGGCTTCGCTTTCGGGTCCCAGGCTCCCCGAAGTTACACACATGTGCTGATCCAGGGCTCCAGTTCAGCCAGTTACCCAAACCACAGCACTGGGAGTACTGATTTTTGCGTTGAGCTTTGGGGTTGTTAAGCACGAAAGGGCTTTTTCTAGGGTCATCTCATCACTGCTCTTGTCGTGTTCCTTCTGTTGACGGCCCTGGGTGGGTGAACGTCCCTGATAACAAATGAGTGTGTGTGTGCGTTTTTCTTAAAGCCTGTGGGATTGTGGTACAGTTGATTTATGTGGAGTTCTGGAAGCCGTGAATATCCTGAAGTTGCTTTTTACTTCTTTTTTTTTTTTTTTTAAGTGCATGTGTGATTTATACAGAAACATAAATCTTAGTGAGTCAGAATATAAATATTATTCTCAGCCTTACATTAAAAGATCAGTGTTCACCTGCAATGCAGCGTGTTTCCTCCTGGTAGCTGTTACAGCAATGTGCCCACATGCCTCTAAGGCCCTGGCCAACTGATGTGGTTTTTCAATTACTTTTTCTCATCCCTTAAAATAATTTTGCATTCTTGTCGCTTGAGAGCTTCCCCCTTCCCCTGAGAAGTGGCTGCAAGGGGGAAAAGACTCGCTGGTCACAGCTGAGCAGTGACTGGGGATGAGGAGATGCCCATATAGGGGAAAATAGAGAGGAAAATAAATGTATTCCTCATGAAAGTCTCATTATAGCTGAAGCACAAGCCAGTTCCCATATTGCCAAGGCACACCAGGCTGTGTCCCTTTTCCAGGGGCACAGCAGGGATGCTCGTGTCTCCTCTTCCTCTCGTTGCTGTCCCCTGGGCTCCCCATGGCCTTGACTTTAGAGCAATATGCTGAATTGCAGAGTATGTGTGTCCTTAGCAAATACTCAAAGTAAATCAGATTCCCAGAGTTTTCAGAGTAAAAAAAAAAAAAAAAAATCTATTTAGAGTATTGATTTTCAGAATTAAAGTCTTGAATATTCAGGGGCAGGGTGGGTTAGGCTTGCAGCCTCAGGTAGCCACACTAATGATAAAGGATCTTCCTCTGTTAAGTCAGGAAACATTCAAGTATCCCCCCTTTATTATATTTTTTAAATCTGTTCTATCTGCGAAAGTAACTCTTTGCAGTATTTTTGAAAGGCTAACAATTCATTTCGTATAAGGTAGACAGACCCTGGCGGGGGGGTGGAAATCCCTATAAAAATCCAGGAATAGAAAATCTCCGGAGGCTGGGAGACGTCTGAGTGTAAACGATCGCAGAACATCCACGTTCCTCCTGCGCGGAGCTGAACTGACCGTCTGCACGCGCCCGGCCTCGTGTACGCGGTACGTGCCTGTGAGGGCTTTCCCAAAATAACCTGAGAAAGGCCAGCAGCAAAAGCAGCAAAGAGACGAGGTCTCCCGCCTTCGGCCTAGAAATGCTCGTTGCCAAAATAATAAATACGTGACAGGTTGGTATTTCTGTAGCATCTTTCATCTTGAAGGATCTCGCGGTGCTTTTCAGGCTGGGGAAAGCACAGAGAGAGCGTGTTCGTGCTGGTGAAATGCAGCTTTCTCCAGGTCAGGATGCAGCGGGTGCTCGACTCCGGAAAAGTACGTGCTTGTTTTGAAGAAAGGGTCGCCTTCTGCTCTGGGACCCACTCGAGGGGCTGAAGGCTGGCAGAGCGCTTGCAGACCGAAGCAGTGCGGTGTCCTCACTGCCATCGCCAGGAGCCCCTCTCTGCTGTCTCTGCCAGCAGATCAGGGGTTGTCTGTGCATGCTGCTCCCAATCACAACCTTATGAGGTCGAGCAGAAGTCAGACTTCTAACAAGTTTCTGCCTGGGAGACCCAAAGTCTCCAGGCTTTCATCCTTTTCTTTGCATTTTTAAACTGAGCCAGAGTCCCTCCTGTTTAACTTGGTACGGGCTATACACTGAACCGGGGGAACATTTTTCATTTCCTCTGCTATGTTTATTTTTAGCTTGCTTTTATTTTTAGTGTGTTTTATTTTATGTTCACATGTGCTGGGAAATGCCTGGGTGAGTTCACAGGAAGGTGCTACAAAAGGCGATCTGCTTTGTGTTTGTATTTCCTGTGCGAATGCCCTCCTCTGCTTCCCCAAAAGTTGGGTGTAAGGCATCGAGGGGAGACTGGTTTGGATTCCTTTGGTATGGAAAATGGACGTGGGGGAGAGAAAATTAGATGGAGGAGGGAGTTGTTTACACATTTTCGATTGATAAGCTTTATTCAGCAGAGAGGGCCGTTTCCCAAACAGGTTTTATTTGGTTTGTTTTCTTTCTTCCAGGCACCAAATTTATGCAGGGTCAATTTATGAGCTGCATGTGTGATGGTATGAAGATTTATGGGCACCCTGGGTAGACATGCTGGTGTCTTATTTCACAGAAATGTAGAATAGTTTGGGTTGGAAAGGACCTTAAAATCCTGATTCTTTGCCTCTGGCTTAGGGTGCCCCGTGGATGGAGTCCCCATCTCTGGAGGGATTTAAAACGTGTGTAAATGTGGCACTTGGGGACATGGTTTAGTGGTAGCCTTGGCACTGCTGGGTTAATGGTTGGACTCAATTTCAGAGGTCTTCTCCAACCTGAACAACTCTGTGTTTCCAGGGTCCTGATGGCCACCTTTCCTGGGGAGTGGGCTCACCTCTGCCTCTGAGACCTCTGGAGGTGCTTCTCCTCCAGCATCAAAGCCTGTTGACCTCTGGCACTTCTCTTGTTGGGTCCCTGACTGGCTGATGGGCAGCGGTGGCCAAGACTGTGCTGCAGAATGTGTTACTCATTTTAACTGGTGGCTTTGCTGTCCAGCTGGAAGGTGTCACAGGCACCGTTCCGTGGGCTGCCCCATCCCATATGCTCTCTGCAGCCTAAGAAGTTTGTTGAGATCAGTGCTCTGTGTATGGGCTTTTTGGGGGATGCTCAAGACGTCGTCTGCCTTTCCCTGAGACCAGCCAGTGTCGCCTAGGGAAAGACATCTCCCAGCATGAGTTTTTCACCAATTTGATCTTGGGTCAAACGCAGGAACTGAACAGCTTTGAAACAGGGTGCTTGGTGTCACCTCCTGGAAAGGGCCCCCCGGTCTGATGCGCTCGTTCCAAGCAGAGCTGACCCCTGACCCATCGAGGGAATGCGAGTTACAACGCAGAGCAGTTGTGCAAGGTGCAAGGCACCTTTCCGTTCTGACCTTGCCACAGGTGCCACCTCCCAGTGGTACCCGGGAACTTGATCTTCATTCCTTGTTCTCTTGCCAACGTGGACCTTGCAGGAATCACACGAAGCCTTCTGTCCTTCCCGTGTCCAGTGAAGGAGGGAGCAAGCACGGGGAGACCCCAGGTTTGCCAGCAGAGCCCTCGGTGTTCGGCTACAGCCAGTCTCCCCCGTTCTGCCCTGCCTTTCCTGATGTCGTACACAGGCACAGGGATTCTTCACAGGGAACTGGATTGAACGCATCCTTCAGAGGGTTCTCTTATCTCCTGTCACAAGCTGCAGGAGGTGATGAGTCCACCATCTCCCCTGCTGAGCTATTCTCATATCCAGCAACCCTCTCTGCTGAGAAGGTGCCTCTGATTTCAAGATGAAAGTTGCTGCTTTGGCTCCATCCTTGTCGGAGAGGTCTGAATGCCTCCTGCCAGCAGACAACTTTTCTGTGTCTGTGTGCCCGTACAGAGCCATCAGGCACTCTCGCTGTCTCCTCTCTGTCACAATAAATATTTTTTCCTCCTTAAATCTTACAGCAGAAGTCTTGCAGCCCAGCTATGGCTTCTGCTTGCAGCTCCCTTTTGAAATCCCTCTGCTATATTTATGTCTTTCATGGTGACGGATGTGGCTCAGAAATTAATTCCTCTGGACAAGATGAGAAAATGAAGTAGAGCGTGTTCCTGTGGAGATCTGATATGGGTGAAGATGTTCTTTGGGTGTGGCCTGTCCTGGCTTGGGTTGGGAAGGTGACTAGACCAAACCTGACATCCCATTCCACCTTGTTTTCTGTGCCTCTGCACAATTATTTTGGTGTCGCAAACAACAACAAAAAAACCATGGAAAGGAGCTGTCTGGAAATGCATTAAGATTTATCTACTTTTGCTCCTTTTTTCCCCTTTGCCACTATGGCTACGGAGGGGCCAACAGGTCATTTGATGTCTTACTGGTGCCTCTTCTCTGTCTCTGAGGCGGATGACAGTGGATGACTCACAGGGATGTTATTTTTGTGCAAAGTTTCCTTTGGAGTCACGTACAGAAGCAAACACCTTTTCTGGAGATGGCAGCCTCAGTGCAGATTGTAATCAAGAAGCATCACCACCGTTGGGTCTGTACACGCAGCCGGCTCCCACAAGGATGGTTGCCATCAGGTTTACTGGAAAAGTGAGACCTTTCACCTTCACGGGAAACACGCCCGAAGGGAGACATTCCCAAGTATTTCCAAAACACCTTTTCTCATTTCCTAGCTATTCTCTTCTGCTCGACTGCACTGGGGTAAACACCTTTTATCTCACTGATGCTGAGTGTTACAATCCAGGCTCCACCAGAGTACGTGCAGTGACGACTTTTAACTTCAGGAGATTTGGCTGGAGCCTTTACTTTTCTGTCAACATCTCCTATAACCCCCTCTCTCCCAAAAATTTGCACCATGAGAAGAACTTACAAGTTTCTGCTGTTAAGAGTTGGAGCTTGATGATAAGGGATGTTTCAGCAGCAATCTTGGGGTTGAAAGCTTGAGCAGGCACTGCAGCAATGTATAGATGATTTACGATACTTTAGGCAGCTGCACTGCATTTGACTTGGCTTAATTTGATGTGGGTAAATCCATCCGTGTTTTCTGTGTTGCATTAAGTAATTGCTGTAAAACATGAAATTTCAGCTTTTCAGAATTTGGGATTTGTCAAAACGAAGCAGTATTACAGTACTAGCTTTGCCACCAGTGGCTTAACACGCTCTATTGCTGGTAGTGGCTGCCTGCTTTTATTCTAGAAGGATGAAGGATTCCAAAGGAAAAGCTTTGCTCTAGTTTATAGAATTGTTCCCATTTTAGAACAAAGCTCTTACCGTTCTGGAGCAGTTAGGGCCATCGCTAGGCAGAATTTCACAGATTTCCAGACCTGAAACTTCCTTTGATGTATAAGTTATGGGACTTGGTGAGCCCAGGGCATCGTGCAGGCTTGTGCTGACATGAAATAAGTTAGGAGAAAAACCTTGGTATTTTGTAAAAATGTTGTTGACAAATCATTAGTTTGAGCTTCAAAAGATGCTGGGATAGAAGTGGAAATTTTTTTTTGATGTTTCGGGCAGGAAAAAAGTAAAAAAATATTGGCTTGTCCCACATCTTATATGGCCTGAATCAGAAATGGGCAGAAGTCAGGAGTTTGCAGCTGTGATACAGGAATTTCATTTATCATCAAAAGCAGAAAGAGCTCCTTCATGCTGAGATCAGAACTGGGCTAACTGCACCATTTCCTTGTCCAGCCTTTGCTGGGGTGTTCCAGGGTCTGGGAGCTGTGATTTATTCCATCGCTTTACCCGAGCCCTGGCATAGCATGTGGGTCACGATGGGGCCAGGTCACAGGGCTCCTTTTCTCTTTTGACCTGCACTTGTTCCCCATCAGGCTCAAAGGTGTCCTGGCCCCAAGTAGGGCAGTGATGATGCTGATAAAGGAAGTAATCAAGGCAATGTTTGTAGGTTGGGTTGATATATATTTCTTAAGATTATTGATCTATTTGAGAAAATCGGACAGCTTTCAGCGATGTGAGCTCCTCTTCAGGTCTGGAACAGCAGCACCAGACTTCAAAGCTAGATGTGGGGTGAGCACAGCTCCTCAGAATTTGAGCTGCTTGGTCTCGGATCGTTTCCAAAATAAAATCTAGTGTGTATTTGTAGGATTAGGGGTGCTGTTAATCACAGAGAAAACAGCGCTAAGCTAGTCATCTTTGGGGACAAAGAGAAAGGTAATTATTCTAACCCAAACCTTCCTATTATTTCTAAAATATATCTACATGCACCTATAGAACACGTGCATGAGTGTTTATTTATGTGATGTATATAAAAAGAGATATTTTGCTGTTGTGACCTATAATTATCAATCTCTTATGCATAACTACCCTAGGTAACATTTTGTGTTTAAAATACATAAGAAACTTGCTGATAATCTTGATCTACTTTCTACCACACTGCTGGTTACGTTTCTGAACCGGTGGAAGACCAAAATGTCCCCGGTAGCGCTCAAAAGGATTAGCGCTTCATTTAATTGTTACTTAATAACAGCTTTTTCCCGCTGCCAAGGCTGCCCCAAACAACGTGCTGCCTCTCCACCAGCACCAGCAGAGCTGCTCCAGCCAAGCACTTGGCCTGGATGCAGCTGGAGGGTGCCACGGCACGCCCTCAAACCAGCGCCGCGATGGGCGCGAGCTCCGTAACTCAACGTCCGGACCACGGGCTGTGAGGGTGCCCTGGCACGGGCTGCCCAGAGAAGCTGTGGCTGCCCCATCCCCTGAAACGTTCTGGGCCAGTTCGGAGGGGGCTTGGAGCAACCTGGTCTGGTGGAAAGGTGCATGTCCTTGTGTACCCATGACTGGTGAGGAAGGGGATGGGATGGGATGGGATGGAATGGAGGAGCAAGGCTGGAAAGAGGACGTGTGTGCCCAGAGGCAAGCACACAAGGAAGTTTAGGACGGTGGCTCCATCACTGGGCGGTGGAACTGGGGATGGGAGCAAGTGTGAGCCAGGGGCACAGGCAGGGAGCAGAGCAACTGCCCAGAGAAGGTGACTGCGGGAGGGGAGGGGAGAGGGCTACAATTGGTACCAGATGCCCTCAGAAGCTAATGACCTGACAAACGCTGCACTCATAAAACAAATTCTTTAAAAAGGAAGCAAATGGAAATATAAGCTAGTGAAAGAATTTGCAGCAGCTGCCCTGAAACCATTTCTCACTTCATAAACAGGTCTGCATTGAAAAAACAGCCCCTTTTTTCTTGTTCTCCTTTGTGGTCCCCTCCTGTGCCCACCGGCTCTTTCAGGGCTGTGGCCTGCAGGTTTCCACCATGTCTTTGGCTCGGCGGACTTGTCCAGAGTCAACAGCACATTGCGTTCCCTCAACGTCTGCGTTGGCACCAATTTGGTTTTTTTGGGGTTTGTTGGGGGTTTTTTTTGTGTGTGTGTGTGTGTCTTTTGTGGTATTTCTAGCTCTGTGCATCCTTGGCTGGAAACGTTGAGTAAAGGCAAGAGGCAGAGGCCTCTGCCTCGCTGGGAGAAAGGCAGTGCCTGAAAACAGCCGGCAGCCCTGTGCCAAGCAGGGAGCAGAGGAGAGCGAGGCATTCAGGTACAGCTCCCTCCCTTCTCTCCCCAGTTATTGCCTGAACACGCAGCACCTCTGTCCCTGACTGAGGCGGGCTGAGGTCAGGTTTTGCACCTACATTGCTTGGTAACAGGTAAAGCCAGACTGATGGATAACCAGGGCATGGGAGCTGGTGTATTGCCCTACGTCTTGTCCCAGTTCCATCCCAGGTAGTTAATCAACTGGCTGCGTTTCACTGGTGGAGACCGTGACCCTTTGGCCAGCGCTGGTTCTTGTTATGGAATTGTGATGCTTGAATAATCAGTACCCAACGACTGCTCCTCGGTGGGAAGCTGCTGCAGAGAGGAGGAGGAGGAGGTGTGGGTGATGCACTGCAAGCTTTCCTGGGGCCTCTTGTAGCTTGCAGGGGTGCCGAGGGGAAGGTTATTCCTCCCTTTAGCTACATCTCACCTTGGTGGCCACAGCTGAGGCTGTGGAGCTGGACAGGTGCATGTTGAGATGGCCTTGGTCCCCCAGAGCCTGGCGCCAGCATGCACAGGCTTGGGGTGCTGTGTTGGCCTGTGGGAAGAGCAGGGGTGCTGAAGACCATCAGAGCAGAGGGGGAAGGTGGCAGGAGTGGGGTTGAGGAGCCAGTTGTCTATCCAGCTTCTCCCTTCCACCACAGGCTGTGGTGTAGCTGTATGGATATGATGGGCGGCTGCACAGGACCTGAAGAACATCTCAAAGGTGATTCCCTAATGTTTGCAGAGGGGGTTTGCTTAGCTAAACCTTTCCTGGCGGCTGGATTCTCCAGTGTCCTATACAGAGTTTGACACATCTGGTTCAAAAGTTACACGGAGATATACCTTCTGCCTCCCCTCTCCCCGTCACCTCCCTCCTTTTGTTCTCTTGGTCTACCTGCAGTGAGCCCCTTTGGTGCCGGGCTCTGTACCTGGGTGCAGGCAGCACAAATTTTGGAACATTGTTGGGCTGGGCCTCCTTTCACCAGCTTGAAGGAACCTGATGGTGGTTGGTGGGAAGGTGTGGGCTGGGGTGAAGTCCAGCTAAGACAGACCTGCGATAAAGTACTCTCCTGGCATCGTTGTCAGGAGACTTCAAGCCTGGAAGAAGCTGGAGCTGTGAGGGATAGGTGTGCATCCCTGGGCATCTGTGACCCGCTGAGCGTCCATTCCACGCCAATGCCACCTGGAGGGAGCCCTTCCTTGCTGAAGTAGTCCTGGGAGCCACTGGTTGACCCCTTCTCTGTTCTCCTCCACAGCTGTGCCCACGGTGCCTGCCCGGGATCGGGAAGCTGCGCGCGGCCGCTGCTTGCTCACGCTGCCACCCTCAACTGCAGCTCCGATGGCCCGAGGCACATGGCGTGCACCGTTGCCTGCCAAAAGGGCTTCGTCCTCCACTCCAGTGGTGGGAAGAGGCTGGGCTCCACCCAGGTGAGTGGGCCTCAGGATGGCCCATGGGACCAAGACCTAGATGAAAGAGATTTAACCACCCTGAGGTGGTTGGAGAGAGCATAGACCACTTCGTTCCTCCAGCCCCAACCTTCTTGCTGCTTTCCCAACAAATCCCAGCTCAGTGAAGCTCCAGTGCTGGACCCCTGTGCTCGTGGCTGGTGTTTCTGCTCTGGAGATCCCTGTCTTTCCTTGCTGCAGTCCGAGTTCTCCCAGTCCAGTGTTGCTTGCAGAGCACAGCTCTGCCAGGCTGAAAGCTGCTGCAGGGAATGCCCCAAGTCAGGGTGATGCACCCAAGCAGAGGGAGAGGTAGATATTTCTGCTCTCCAGATGGGCATATTGCTTGGAGAATTAAACATCCCTGGGATGTTTTCTCTCTTAAGGCTGAAGTTAGTGGCTCAGGAAAAAATGAAGTCATTGCAGAGCAACTATATTTAGAGGCAGCTGGGAGCATGGAGAGCTTTTCTTCCTTTGTGTTGTGTTGCAATAATGGCATAGAGGTCACCGTGAAAGAGTTTGTCCCACTTTCCAGAGGGTTGGGGGTTACCTCATAAAAGCCACAAGCCAGCACAGCTCTTAGCTGCTGACCGAGGAGACCTGGGATGGTGTGTCCTTGGGAACTGAGCTGCCTGGGTCCAGGCAGTCACCTTGCCAGGGGTGTAGGCACAGAGCGTCCTGTCCTTAGGCTGTTTCTGGGGCTGAGCTGGCCTACACGCCAGACTGAGCGAGAGCGTGAACTTGCTTGGGGCAGACAGACAGAAGTGAGTTGGGCCATGTCACCAGGGTGACCTTTCCTCTCCGTGGAGATCTGCTTGTGACACCTGGCAGGCAGGTTTCCCATGCTGCAGTGTTGGCCAGAGGAGAGGCGGGCACTGGCAAGTGCAACAGGGCAGCTGGAGATGCGCTGCTCATCACTGGGAGGTCGTTAATTACGTGGCCACGGGGTCTGTGGGCCAAGGCATGCCCAGCGAAAACAAAATGTTCCCGTTCTCTGAAATGAAACCACACAAAAGAAACCTGCCTCGGGTGACAGTTTTCCTGTCTTTGGCAGTGGGATGGGAAAGTTCTGAACAGAGCTTTACCCCAAGGGGCTGTCACAGCAGAGGGCAGCTTGCAAGTGCCTTGCCCTGAGCCCTCCAGTGATGTTGCAGCGATGTCTGGCTCATGACCCTGTTTAGGAACATGCACACAGCTGTCCTCCTGAGCATCCTCTCCACCTAGTTCAGCTACACTGTGATCCTGCTGCGCGCTTGGGAGTGCCAGACTCAAATTTAGTGATGTCCTTCAGAGCCACCACATCCGGCTTCAATCACGACGTGCTGGTTGGGAGGATAGGTCGTGTGTTCGGCTGTACCCAGCCAGTGAAGGGCCATCAGGAATGTTGGTCTGCAGCCCCTGGCTGAGGGCTGGGGCTAGCAGTGTGGGAATGGAAGTCATAGAACAACTGGGGTTGGAAGGAACCTTTAAAAGATGATGTGGTCCAACCCCCCTGTTGTGGCTAGGAACACCTTCCACTAAACCAGGTTGCTCACAGCAAACCATCATCCACCACTCAATTTTGATGAAGTCTGTAGCACGTGTTGACCATATTTAGTGGTGGGACCATGGTGGTTTTTGATGTCAGGCAGTTGCCCGGCTGAGTAAGAGGGGCTGTATCATTAGGATTTGTAGATGAGGTTATATGATTTCAGTGGGGTCTGTGGGCTGAGGCATGGGGGAATTGGTACATTTAGGGAAAAACAATCGACAGAAGAGCTTTCTGACAACAGTTGAAGTAAGACTTGATCTTTTAGGGGAGGAAATTGCAGCGCACAGAGCTGGGAACAGCTTAGCTCAAGAGGTTTCAGTGTATCTTGAAGGGATTTTCCTTTTTTCCTTAATGTGGGCTGGCACTGGCCAGACAACATAACATGCACAGTGGCCAGATTGTTACCCCAAGGCACATTTGCTGCTCTCACACCCCACACGCCTCCCTGTGAACAGGTCCAGGGCTTCGTGATTCGTTGTCCGGAGTGGGGAGAAAGGGCACACTGGGGGAGGAAAAATGTTGGAGAGCTCTCCTCGTCCTGAAACTTGGGTCAGACCTTTCTGCTGTGGTGGCACACCCGTAGATCAAAGCTCTCTTCGGGAGTCTGATGGGGCTTTGCTTTTTCTGCAGCAGGAGGTGGTGCTGACGTGCAGTTCGGGACAGTGGGACAGATCTGTGACTTGTGACCCCGTTGACTGCCGTGTCCCTGACCAGTCCCACGTGTACTACGCTGAGTTCTCCTGCCCCACAGGGACCACCTACCTGCAGAGATGCTCCTTCTCCTGCATCCCCCCAGCCAAGCTTCAAGGTATGGTCTGGAGTGTCGAGACATTTAACCACCCCTTTTTTTGATGCCACCTTTCCGTGCTTGTCCCAAGAAATTCAAACAGAGCATTGCTACTTGGAATTTCTCACTTATCCTGGCTTTTGCCAGCTGGATGGGCTCTTGAGATGCTTCCCGAAATTATGGGTATCCCTCCCCCTGGAGCTGAGACATCCTAGTGTGGGGATAATTCCCTCTGACTCCCATCCCCTGGCAGGCAGCCCTTATCCGTCCACCTCCGGGTGCAGCGATGTCCTCTCCTGATAACCGGTCCAGCCTCCAGCATGACGGTGATGGAGACGAGAAGCATGCAGGCAGACAGGACTTCAGAGAGCCAGAAGTGGCTCTGTGCCTGGTGGCTGTGGGAAAGCCTGTGGTTCAGGGGGCCTGGGGCTGTATAAAGCCATAGAGACCGATGCCCACAGCTGCAGAGAGGTCTGGGAGATGTTCACCACCCAGACACACCACGGCCTGGCTTTCATTCTGCCGACTCCATCGGTAGCCGCAGGAATTTTTTAAGCTAAGTCAGAGAAAGAGAGCTACTGTTCTGCCTATGCAAGGGCTGAGCTGGATGGGATTTCAGGGATAATTGCCTTGACAGCTTCAAGCATTGGGACTTTGTGAATTTCCACCAGTGCCTTTGCTCTGAAAAATCACATACAACAAATCATTTTAATGGGTGCCCTATTTTATGGAGACATTTGTAGCTGAAATGTATGAGAATTGTTTACTTCTCTTTTTAAAAAAAGAAAAAAAAAGTTAAATCTAAGGAGCAAAAACTGCAGAGAATTAAGGTCTCATTCCAGGACAGGGAGGATGGTGGCAGATCCCCAGAGCGAGCTGATCGAAGGGGGTAGCATGCGAATGTCATCTCAGCAGCACAAATTCTGCACAAACTGATGCCCATCGCCTCGGCTTGGTCAACTGAGGGCAGAGCTTTCATCTGGTCTTTCACTCACAGCTGCCGTCACTGCGAGGTTTGCCGTGGGCTCCCTCAGTGGGAAGGCGTCCCCGCGATGGGCCCCTGGGTGACTTCCAGCATGATGGTGCTTGGCCAAGGCTGCCAAGCCATGTGGGGAAACTCTTAGAGTCCAGCTGACACAACTGAGCCATTGAGGCAGGGGCATGCTCCATGCTTTTTCCCCCCAAGGACTTGCATCCTCACAAGCAAGCTGTGGATACTAATAAATGCTAAGAATAGGCAAGGAAAGGATGACGTGGCTGTGTGGCACTCGGAGGTGGGAGGTGACCCTTGGCAGCCTTGACCCATTGGAAACACAAGCGTTGAGTAGAGATGTGAGCTTGTCTCTGCTCCAACAGCGTTTCTGTAAAAAGAAAGCGACGTTTGAAGGAATTGTAGAGCAGCCTGGCTGCACCACAAACGTGCTGATCCAAACTTCTCAGTAGGAAGAGTCCCATTCACTCCAGTCCAGCACTTTTTCTTGCTCAGCAGTTCCCAGTGAGCTATCCATCATGCACACCATGTGGGCGAGGTAGTCCTGGGCACTTCCCGCAGGCATCCAGGGCTGTGCAGTTTTTGGCCACCCATTTAGCTGGGTCTACCAGGGACAACAAAGAGCTGGGCTGTAATACTCAGCCCAAACCTCTAATGATGGGTGGTTTCAATTCCCACCAGTGAAGCCTCCCACATCTGTCCTTGTGGCATTTTCCATCCTCTTGGCTTTCAGGTTGCCCAGAGAGGTGGTGGATGCCCCATCCCTGGAGACATTGAAAGCCAGGTTGGGCAGGGCTCTGAGCTACCTGATCTGGTGGAAGATGTCCCTGCCCATGGCACAGGGAGGATGGACTAGATGGCCTTTGAAGGTCCTTTCCAGCCCAAGCCATTCCACGGTTCTGTGATCTTGCGCTGCAGCTGTAGCAGGGTATGACAGCCTGATCAGCGTAGGCAAGGACAGGCTGCAAAAAGCACTTGGGGACAATGAAGGTGGGCTGAACTGAACGTGGCAGAGAGGTGTCTCACACAAAGGCCCCCGGCTGTCCTGAGGCACCGCCGAAGAGGGAAAGATTTGGGGAGATTTGCAGAACCAAGGTCCTTTCCCCAGCCTCTAGAAGTTGACCCTTCCGTACTTCTGCCTGCATTCAAATATTTTCTGCTACAGCCTGACCAAGCAGGCGATGGAGTCTGCGGTCTTCGTGTTTGTTGCCCCCTTTGGTGTCAGTACGCACTCTAACAGGAGGGCTTCTGCTGCTTGCTCTGAGCTGCCCTCAGCAGGGCTCCATCCCTGGCTCAGCTGTAACCCCACACGCTGCTTCTCTTTTGGGGTCAGGAACAAACCAGTGGCTCACCTGCCTGGAGGATGGTCTCTGGTCGCTGCCCGAGGCCTACTGCAAGCTGGAGTGTGACGCCCCTCCCGCCGTGGCCAACGCCAAGCTCCTGGTCCCTCGGTGCCTGCAGGGGAACCACGATGTGGGCTCAGTCTGTCGCTACAAGTGCAAGCCTGGGTACCACGTGGCCGAGAACGCGGCGGACAAGCCAAAGAAGTAAGTCTGCAGCAGGTCTGTTATCACCATTCCTTTCCTCCTCCCAGTGTGCGCAAGGAGCAGAGGCAATAGGACGATGGCAGTCCCAAAGACATGACTTGATAGGTGGAAGGCAGAAGCAGCTGGCTCTGATCGCAGAGATTTCTCAAAATACAAGAGGCCTTCCCTGGTCTGGGTGAACCCGGTGGGAACAAGGTGCTGTTGCACACGTGTGTGGGTTAAGCACTTTAACCTGAAACAAGCAGATCTTCCTGTGCGCCTCGCTGGTGAAAGTTAAGCACCAAATTCAGTGTTTGAGGACTACTCCCAGGTAATCAGACATTTACAAAATGTTGGCAGACTCCTGGAGCTTCTGTCTTTCCTAGAAGTGGTAAAACATAGAACGTGGAGGCACTGCAAGAATGAATGGCTGTCTTTTGTCAGGGTTAACGTCTCACCCGCTGTGCCTCTTGGCTAAATTTAATCTGTAGCACTGGCATTTCAATGAGGGAAGATTTTTCCTGATGCTTTGGGGAAAAATTCCTGGTGGTTCGCTAGCCCTGCTCTCAGCCAATGTCGCGATGCTGGGGAATAAAGCAGCATTTTGTCTGTGACGCCTCCAGCCGAAGTCCCTGTTGGGTTTGGTCACTAAAGATTCCCTGGCACTGGCCGGGTCCTCCCCTGAGTCTTGATTCTAGCCCAAATCAGGTAATTATGTGTTAATTGTTTAATGCCCCCTTCCAATTTTAATTGGATGCAGATTTCATCTCTTCTTTGCTCTGGGGTAGAGTTGTTGTGCAGTGGGAAGCGGTTGCCAAATTTCTTGCCTTGTAATGAAGGAAGTGGTTTCTGTAAACAGCTTTTCACAGTGTTAGGAGCATTTCTTGGGCCAAAGGGAGCTGAGCAAATGGTGACTACGGCTGCGATCACATGGACTGCTTTGCAAACTCTAGAGCAGCTTTCATGCCTGTGGCACTTCAGGCACTGGGCGTTCAAACGGGTCCACTCAGCTTGCAAAGTCTGTCCTGCTGCAGTAGCTGCTGGTAAAAATGATGACCCCTGGGAGATCCCGAGGCTCCTCTGATGTGTGAGTAACTTCCACGTGGGTCTGAGCAGCCTGTGAGACTCAGCAAGGAAAACCATGCGAAGCGGTTTACGTTTTCATAGCGATGCGTGTTGACATCGCATTTTCGCGTCTGCAATTGTCATTGCTGCTACCTCATCGGACATCTCTGATGGTGGAACACAAAAAACACATTAACCAAACCGGAAAAAGTATTGCTTTCCTATCATGCAGAATAACTCCTATATGAGTGGCCCACCCCAAGCAAAAAACCTTTCCCTGGACTTGTAAATGTCATTGTACCGTCTCATGAGGAGCTCTTGGTGTACACCCAGCAGGAGTACAAAGCCCTTGGTGGGGTGTAGCAGCTGCTAGCCATTAAGTCAGTTCCTGGATTGCTGGAATTCCTTCTGGTGTCTCAGCCCTGGCAAGGAGAGGGTGGGAGCTGCCAGAGTGAGAGGTTGGTTTCTTTGATCGTGCCAGTTTTGGAGAAAGTGAGGTGACGGAGAGTTCTGGGAGCAACCAATGCTGATGAGGTTCAGGTTCCTGATGTGCTGGTGTGAAAGTAGGGTCTGAGCTGGCCGTTTGGACATCAGGTTTTTGGGGTCTTCTGCTGTCTCTCTGGGCTCAGAAAACTGAGTTCTTGATCTATTGTCTCCCTGTTGTCCACCAACCCAGCAGGCAGAAGCCTTGCTAAAGGACTTAGTGCCATACAGGTGTCGATGTACGTAAGGAAGCAAGACTCCCTGTGTGTACCGTGTATTGGACAAAAGTCAAGCATAATCTGTGACTGACACTGAAGATTCCTCGTGCCCACTAACTAGCTCGCCCTCGGAATTACAGTCAGGCTTCCTTTGAATTGTTCTTCCAGCTCTAGCTTTGCTCCTCATGTGGAGGTGCCCACCTTAGGCAGGCCTGAGCCATGGTTGGGATCCAGCTGTCTCTGTGCAAGCCAAGATGATCTTGGACACAGATGTTCATGCAATTCCCTCACTTCTGTTTTTTAGTTGAATTTTACTGCAGGAGCAGTAAGGATCCTTAGAAGGGTCTGAAATCATAGTTGAAATTCATTTCCCATAGCTGAAGTGGGAGAGAAAGGGGAGGACGAAATCAGTTGTCTCGGAGATGCTTTTGTCTATTAACCTGGGTGAGGAAAGGCCCTTGGGAAATTGCTGCTTGTCAACAAGGGATCCTTGAGGAAATGCTGATTGTGTAATCAAGACCCTGCCAGAAATTTGCTGCCTTCCTGCTGGCAGGTTCGTCTGACTGACAATGCTGACGTGAAGGGTAAAGCTTCTTTGACTCTTCCTAAAGGAGATCTGTTATCAGCCTGGAGAGGCCACGTAACAGCCTGGCTTCCAGCTGCCAAGCCACTTCACTTCTAATTCCAAAGAAAGGGTCATAAGTGGAACTTAACATACGCATTTGATGGGAGCTCCCTGGATTTAGGCAGAACCTGTTCCGTGGCAGTACCAACCCATCACCTGGATCTCACAAAGATATGAACAGTCAAAGGAGAAATGTTCAGCATCACCCAGAGCTGTAGCATTGAAAAGTGCTGGCCTGAAAGTCAGATGCTTTGGGGGAAAGGGTATCGCCACCACAGTGCTCCTTGCTGTTGCTCCCAGCATGAGAAATGCCGTCTGAAGCAGGTCTCTGACAAGAATAGACAAGGTCAGGTTGGATGGGGCTTGGAGCAACTTGGTCTGGTAGAAGGTGTCCCTGTCCATGGCAGGGGGGTTGGAACAAGATGATCTTGAAGGTCCCTTCCAACCCCAAACAGTTCCATGATTGTGTGATAATAGCTAGGAGATCCTTTAGAGGAGCACTCTGATGTTGAGAGGATGCTCTCAATTTGGGGACCTTCAGAGGGCTTGTTTCACTTGCCCATTGTGGGATGGCTCCTTGGAGAGAAGAGATTTGGGGATCTCCAGTATGCCTTTGTGAGGGGTTAAGCTCCTTCTGCTAGCTTGAAGCAAAGAACCACTTGGGCATTTTCAGGCAGATTTGAAAGTCTCAGCCTGCATTTTGACCAGAGATCAAGGGAGCCCAGCACAGTCCCCAGTGAGCTTCCACGGAGATGTCAGCCCCTCTTCCTTCTCTCCCTGTTCAAAAACTGCAGAGACCATGGAAGAAGGAGAGGAGGCTGGGAGAATGTGGAGGAGAAAATGGGAACTGGAAGGAGTCAGCAGACTGGGGACTGGAAACAAGAGAGAAAGTTTACAGCTGGGCAAGCAGGACAGCCTCTAACCCAGGAGCACTGCAGCTTAGTAGGGCACCAGGCACAGGCGTGGTGGGCACAAAGGCACTCGCTGCCTCTGCCCGTATCTGGCCCCTTCCAGATGAAAGGCAAACACACACAGCTGCGGGGGCCAAAGAGCCAGGTAAAGAAAACCCAGGCCGTCAGCCAGGTTCCTCTGTCACTTCCACCTCTAGGGTCTCTCAGCATTCACAGCCCAGGTTGTCCAGGCTGCTTGGAGCACGGCAGCAGAGGGTCCTGCACACTGGTGCAGCTTCCCTTCCATTTACTGACAAATCTCTCTCCTTTCCCCCTATTCTCTTTGAAGCCATCAGTCTCCTGCCCTAGGAGATGAGGCTTTAGATTCGTTTGTCACCGTTCCTACACAGCAAACCCACTCCCCCCAGGCTGGCTGCCTCAGAAGATGGCTGGATCCCTGCCAGGCCCTGCATGCTCGGCTCCTGGAGCCGGGCAAGTGCTCATGCCTTCACCTCGGAGACGGCCCTCGCTGGCTTCAGGTGTCTCCCTTGCCTCCTCCGTCCACTAGGCTTGCCTGGTTGGAGGGTTGACTCTGATTTTCCTGGCTTCCTTGTTAATCCTCAAGAAGTGCCGCTAACCCAGATCAGAAGAAGTCGGGGGGTGGGAGGGGGTCCGGAAATTTGAAGCTCCTGTGAAGTTGTGTGTATTTAGGTATACACTTTTAATTTTTAAAAGCCTCTCCCTTCCCTTCTCCACGCTTCCACATGAACTGCTTATTTCACATACGTGGGAGTGGTCCACGCCCCACCTTCTACCCCGGGGTCAGCCTGGGCTAACTATGTTTCAAGTCCCTGGATGGATGCTGGCAGTGGGTTGAGCCTCCAAGAGCAAGGTGGTCTAGGGGGGAGTTGCAGGCTAGGGGGAGAGGTGTGAGAGGCCGTGCAGAGTGCTGGCTCCGACTGGGGTCACTCCAGCACCACATCAAAGCGAGGAGCCCCTGTGGGGATGACGGGGCTGCAAACCACAGCCTGCACCTGTGCAAACTGCAGCTGCCGCAGCGTGTGCCCCCCGTGCCTGACCCACCTCCCCCTGGCCTTCGTGGGCACAGCGCCTCTGCCACGATTTGGGGAGCAACAGGGAGGTGCGGTGGCCGGTGAGGGGGTCACGTGTGGCTGGGATGCTCCTGGTCCTTAAAGGAGTTTGCTCAGTGCCCGAGGTGTTGCTGTTGCAGTGACTTCACGCTGCCAGTTTGCTTCTGCCTCCTCCAGTGCTTTCCCCCTTGCAAGTCCTACAGCTGGAGCATGCCCTGTGAGCCTGGAAGTTCAAGAAGGGGAAGGTGCTACTTGTGGAGCTGGACATCCAGCATGGATTTGTACTTGTTGGCACGTGCCTTTGCTCACCTTGAACGCTGGGCAGAGCAAAGCATTCGGATTTGGGAGAAGGCAAAGTCTGACGGGGACGTCTTTGCAAGGCAGTGACTGTCATCCCCATGGAAAGGGCAGGCAAATGAGAGAGTTCAGTGAGGAATGGACTGACACCATAGATGCCTACGATGGAATCCAGAGTCCCTCTGCCTCACCAGCTTTCTGAAGCGCTTCATAGTTGCAGTTCTCTTAGTTAATCCAAGGCTGCTGCCGCTGTTGGGGCGGTACTGCGGCAACCCTCGCTGCTCAGGTGCTCACAGCATGGCCATCCTCACTTTTCAGGTGGGCTGGTGGGAAGATTTGTGCAGAGCTCTGTGCCAGCAGACTTGCTGTGTCCCATTCCCTGCCCTGCCTGCCCCTGAGTTACCTGCTGGAGCCCACATTCACCGTGGCAGGCACCCACTGCCCCTTGAGACGGTCTTGAGAAAAAACAGATCCCTGATTTCTGAAGGGAGAAGGGGGACTCTCCAAGAGCTGCAACTATGTTAAAATATGAGAATGCTTCCAAAAACCTCTAAGATATCTCATCTGTGAGCTCCCTGCAGAAATCTGACAGGGAGCACCCCTGGTCTGGCGGTGGGGTGCAAACGGGGTCCCCTTGCTTCTCCAGGCTGCGCGACCTTGCACCATGTGTCGAGGGGCGGCTGGGTGGCCCCACATGATGTCACGACCCTGTATCAGGTGTTAGGGGGCACATGGGTGGCCCCACACTCTGTCAGAACAAGAGGCAATGTAGTGCCTTCCCCCAGGGGTTCCTCTAACCCCTGGTGGCCCCCTCCACATACCTGTGGCCGGCTATAAGCTCCCTAACGTGGCGCCTGGAGCCCTGCCTGCTGGCACCCGTGGTGGGAGAGGGCAGGGGCAGGCAGCTGGAGCGTGCTGTCTAGTAAAGGAGGTCAGGAGTGGGGGAAAAGTCTCATTAAGGATGGAGCAATCCGCTCTGGCTCAGGTAAAGCCCATCGAGGCGGTGGCACGTCCTCTGCTGAGAGAGTAGTCCTTGGCCAGCCTGATGCCTCACCAGTTTTGATGCCTCTGTGTAAAAGATGTGGTGTCTCTACCACTGCCAGGGCCGGGAGACTGAAAAGTGGGTGGGCTCCACCCCTGGACTTTTTCTCTCTTTCTTTTCTTGGCAAGTAGTTTGTGTCTGGGCTGTTTTAGCAGCATAGGGTGGTACTGGTCTGCTGCAGCATGGCAGCCCCTCGGCGAGAGCGGGATTGACGGGTCTGGCTGGAGTACAAAGAGGAGCCTCAGGAGTAGCTGGGCACAGGCCAGGGGGTTTACTGGTGGAGGCAAACTCCATCCAGCAAAGTATGCAGCTACTGGTGGTGGGACAAAGCAGCCCGGGACCTGCAGGGACTGTGGGAGGAGTGGTTATGGGGCACCACAAGAGGTGGGGAGCAGTGGGGTGGCGAGTGCAAGGGAAAGGCATCCAGTGCCCCTAGATCAGTGCAATCTCGCCAGTGAGGAGAAGAAAAGGTCCTGTATGGGGTGCCCGTCTGGAGGGACGTGCCCGTGGTGTGGGGTCATATGGTGTGGGAAAGTCCTACGCATGAGGGGCGTGATTGCGCTCCAGGAAGGAGAGGTACCTTCAGTCTGTTCCTGGCATCCATGGGATGCCTGGTACAGCCAAGGTGGAGTGTTTGGGGTTCTGCAGGCCAGTCTGGTGTCTGTGTTTCCCCAGGAAGTTCCTGAAGGTCCAGTGCCTGGAGAGCGGGCAGTGGGAAGAGGGACACTGCGTCCCCGTGGTGTGCAAGCCCCCGCCCCCGGTCTTCGAGGGCATGTACAACTGCACCCAGGGCTTCGAGCTGGACAGCCAGTGTGTCCTCAACTGCGAGCAGCAGGGTCAGCAGGTGAGTGTCTGGGGGAGGCCAACATTGACCACACCTTGTGTTTCAGAGCGTCTGGGAAGCACAGGGCTCCCTGTGCCCCGCTGTGCCGAGGGGCCCTGCGACAGTCTGACCCATCCCCAAGGCTAAATACCCTTGTACCAGAAAAGAGCAGACCCTCTATAAGCCCAAAATCGTTCTTGCTGGGCCCCATAGACGGCACAAGGTGCACTGCTGCCTGGGGATTCTCACCTACTTTCTGGGGACCCTGTCTGGAAAGCAGTGGTCCTGAGCAAGCTGGCTCATCTTGGGTGAAAAGGGTCAGGAAGCATAAGCAGGGGGTTTCCAGTGGGTTTTGGGAGCTGCTGTGAGAGCATTCTCTTGGGAGGATGGGCACCACGCTGCAGCAGTTGTGCTCACCAAGGGGCTTCCCTCGGGCTGGAGGCTGCTGCCTGCCAGCCCTTCCACCCAGCTGTCTTGCCAGCGCTTGGAAAGGGTCTTGTCCAAAGCAGTGTGGCTGATTGCCTCTGGTGGGATCCAGCAGCAGCTGGAACACAACTGGCTTTCTGGTCAGTGCACACAGCCCAGACCAGATGGCTGCAACCCAGCTGCCTCGGGGGACTTTTCCCTGGACGTGGCCGGTGGGAGGGGTGTCCTTGCACGGCACTGCCCCGGAGATGGGCAGTGGCCAGGCAGGGCGAGTCATGCCGGCCACTCTCGCTCTGTTTTGCAGGTTCCCATTGTCTGCACTAAGGAGGGCTTGTGGACAGAGGAGTTCAAACTGTGCGAGAGCTTGCGGGGCACCTGCCCGCCGCCCCTGGAGCTGAATCTTGTGGAGTACAAGTGTGAGCAGGGGCATGGCATAGGTGAGGGCAGATGAAAACCAAGCAGAAAACCAGACTTTGTGTTGACTCAGTTGTCCCAGGGAGTTGGTAGTCACAGTGTGGCTCTTCCTGTACCAATTCCCACTAAATATTAAAAAAAAAAAAAAAAATCTTGTTTCCTCTTCCATCATCTTTATAAACACAGAGCCAGGGGTGGCTTTAGCCTTGTGCTCACCCTGGTTGCACTCTTGGGCAAGACCCAAAGCTAAAGCTGTCTCCAGCACTAAGCATCTCTCTTTTCAGAAGCAGCAATTGTCTTTAGGGCTCTTTGCCTTCGTTTCCCTGATCCATAACCCTCCATCTTTCCTGAGGTCTCTCCACTTGCTGCGACTGTTGCTGTTTGCAGGGTTCATGCGGCGGGTCCTAGATAAAAGCCATAAAAGCCGCAGTGACAACCGAGTGTAACAGGGCGCTTTCACCAGATGAGGGACCGCATCATCCATTTCTGTCTGCAGGATCTGGCTGCTTCGTGCTCTCAGGAAAAGCTGCGACACCCAGCCGTAGTCGCTGCGTCTGGTCTAGCATCCCCTTGGACAGGATGCTCGAGCACAGCCCGTGCTACTCCAAAGCAAACGCACCAGTCATCCCAGTCTGGGCAAACCAGGCTGAGGAGAGTCTGATGATAGGGACTACTGAGGTTAGGCTCAGGACAGACCTGATGTGAGGCTGGGATCACACCTGGTTTTCCAAGGTGGTTTTTGCAGCTTTTTTTTTCTTCCTGGGTGGTGGGAAGGCAGCGGGAATTCTCTGTGGCAGAAAAGTTGTGAAAGGCGCTTCTTAACGTGTCAGCAAACATCTCATAACATCCAGGCCAGACTTACTTTCATGCTGGGTCCCATGTCCTGCCATCAAGGTTGGAATCTTTCTCCTAGGCTATGTTCAGTTTTCCTTTCATCTGGGAGAAGAGAATTGGGCCCAGCTCCTGTGGGCTCTTGGATAATTCAGGATTTGGGGAAGGAATTGCTATGCCAGGCTGGAAGGAAAAGGGTCCCCTCCACGTCTGTCTCTACCATCAGTGGTGGCCTCCTGTATGACATCGATGCCTGGCTCCTGCTGAGGTCCTCAAGGCTCTCCCTCCTCCTGCAGGTGCTGTGTGCATTCCTTCCTGTATCATTCCTCCCAGTGACCCCGTCATACTGCCCAAAAATGTCACTGCTGAGACCATGGATCACCGGCTGCAGCCCACCAGAGTCCAGGTAAAAGGGGAGATGAATTCCTCTAGCGGGGGGGGTTGCTGGCAGCTTAGAGAAGGAACCTCCCTTCCTCCCCATCTGGTGTTTTGAACCCAGAATCTCTGCCTCAGGTGGAGAAGGGCAAGACTTGGAAAGACGAGCAGTGGGTGCTGCTACGCATCCTCCTGCTCCTCTACACCGAAGTTCAGCACAGCTATCAGCTCCCAAGCCAGCTTTCAAGGAATGGCAGGATACCACAGTATGTGAAGTTTAATGCAAGAATCCCACTGATTTTTCGGGACGTGCTGTGTGCCTAAACCTGTTAAGCTGCTGTTTATTGTCAGCCAGTGTGCTGGGAGAGCAGAAGCCGCCGCTGGCACAGTGTGAGCCTGGGTCCCCAACTACCTGGCAGCGGAGATGCAATCCCAGGCAGGCATTTCCCTGCCAAGGAAGAGGCAGGGCACTGTCAGCTGAAAGGTGTCTCCAGCTGCCAGGACCTGTTGGCCAGCCGGGTGCCTCTGCTGCTGGAACAGGGGAGCCTTTCCCTCCCCTCCTCTTACTCATTTTGTAGGCAAGGCAGCTCAAATAGCTCAAATAGTTTGGATCCTCACGGCACGACTTTACCAAAAAGCAGCTCTGCCGGGGTAATATTTCTTAAAATAAAAACGAGATGTATAAGGAAGGAGGTGGAACAAAGAAAAGCAAACAGTCTTCCCAGGAGCCAGTGCTCCCATCCAAATGCTTTCCCCTCCTCCTGGGAAGCCGCAGGAGGCCCAGCATCGTGCCTGTGGATACTACTGTGTGTCGCCTTGAATCAGACCCACGGCGGACGCTGCTGGGG